>CAOLHI010004899.1:0-94665 GCA_948474755.1 Ctenosaura bakeri | reverse complement strand
CACTACAGTTCTCTTCATCACTTCCATCCTTACAGTCATTGTCTCCATCACACTGGAAAGCACTGGGAACACACTGACCATTTTTGCATTCTGCCAGCCCTTGACTGTGGCATGCTGTGCAAAGCAAGAAGATATTCTGTTAATCTTTATGGACTCTCAGTTTCCTACAAATTAAAAAATACATAGCCCTTTAAAACTTATTTAACACATTAGCAAGACTAGAAATAATTGTCACAGAAGCTATATTATTACAATACAATATAAGATTACAATGTTATGGGCTTGATTGTTAAGCCTATTAGTTAAAATTATAATGTACATGAGTAAAACAATATACTGTATCCATACTGTTTAAACATAGCAATAATCTAAATCAAATTGTCAGTCTCAGGGAAAATAAACCCATTGGCTAAATGAGATTGGTAAGTAAACATAACACTACTCTAGTTCTGATAACAGAAGGGAGTTCTATGGATAGCACTGACTGCTAAGAAGAATGGGTCCCACAGAAAATCAGTTTTGAACTTTAATGAGAAGCCATGACTAAACTGAGGCTGTCATACTTTGGACATATGTGACTCACTGAAAAAGACAATAATATTCAACAAAGTGAAGAGCAATAGGAAAATAAGAAGACTGTATTACAGGTAGGTTGATTGAATAAAGGAAGCCACAGCCCTGAGTTTGCAGATCTGAGGAGGTTCATAGATGATTATGGCTCTTGAAGATTTCTCATTCAAAAGATTGCCATAAATTGAAGTGGACTTGATAGCAAATAATAATAACAAAGTTGTGCCTAAGAACTGATATTAAAATGTACAAAATCAGAGAACTTACAGCAGTTGACTTCATCTGATTTGTCTGTGCAGTCATGGTCACCATCACATACCCAATCCATTCTTATACATCTCCCATCTCCACATTGGTGGTGAGTTAGTGAATTACAATCTTTTTTTTTTTTTAAGAAAAAATTGACAAAGGGAAGAAAAAGAATAAATACAAATCCTTGCACTATTTATAACACAACTGGGTCACATGAGAGCACTTATGAAAGTAACAAAATCATAGAGCTGGAAGGAATTGCAAAGACTACCTTCCTTAATCCTGCCATACAGAAATCCACTACTAAGTCATCCCTGAAAGGTATGCATATAACCTCTGTTTAAAAAACTCCAATGAAGCAGCAACCACCACCTTGAAACAGTTCTTACCATTGGAAAGTTCTTCCTCATGTTTAATGAGAATCCCCTTTCTTGTAATTTGAATCTATTGCTTTGTGTTCTATCCTCTAGAACATCAGAAAACAAGCTTGCTCCATCTTCCAAGGACAGCTCTTTAGACAGCTGAAGATGGCTATCATAACAATTCTCAGTCTCTTGTACAACGTTAGAGGAGTCAGGTAACCCAGAGCACAAGTCAAAGGGTGATTTTAGATGAGCATGGGAGGAATATTGAAAGGTATACTGTATATTAAATGTCATTTAATCTATAGAATAACAAAGGGTTTTTCCCCTAATGCGAAAACAAGCTATAATATAATTAAACTGATGCAACAATGGAAAGTAATTCCAGTTGCCATGAGTCAGAGCAGTAGGGCATTATGTTGTTTTGTGAAAAAGCCATTTCTTACTATTTTGTATTCACCAAAAATATTATATGAGCAGAGGAAAGGGCACAACAAAAATTAGCTCTTGAAGGAAAAAAGCTGTCCCATTCAGCAAAACTTTGTTCAACTAGCTTAATGCTTCTGACAAGTTCACAAGAAAGGGGGAGATTTAACCAGACATTTTCAGTTTAATTAGAGAGAACAACGACAGCACTGCATTCATGATCCCCCCAAAAAAACTTTTTAAAAGTCAGACTGAGATGGGGAATGTGTTATTGGTTACTACTACTAATAGAGTTTTGCCCCATCTCTACTCTTGAGTAGGAGAGATGTTTCCCACCCCCTAATAACTCTTCAGTAGGATGCTAGAGTCCAAGGTTCAAACTCCCATTCAACCATGGGTGACCTTGGGCAAATTACAGTCAGAGGAAGGCAATGGCAAACCTCCTTTGAACAAATCATGCCAAGGAAACCCTATGATGGGTTTGCTTGGGATTGATGTAAGTCAGAAATTATTTGATGGCACACAACAACAGTCAGAGCAGTAGCAGCAGCAGCAACAACAACAACAAAGCTACCACCACTGTTTAGGTTCTTTGATCCTGCTGTGCCTCTTCAAGACTCTTATGAGCAGCCATGTACATCTCCCCGAGAGTTATCACCAACAACAACATCTTGAGGATTAAGCTGTCATAAGTGGGTTCCTCACCTACAAGAATGAATACAGGTCTGCTGGAAGACTTTGGAGGAAAAAAAAATAATAGGAAAGACCTTTCAAAAGGAATGGTTTATTTAACTCCCTCTAAAAGGCTTTTCAACAATTCTTTGCTATAAATTCCTATAAGAAAAGAAAAATACACAGAACGAAAAATACAATAAGTATGATGAAAACACATTTCCTAATATCGACATTTTCTTCCTACAGAATTGTTGTAAATCCAATTGGCTATGAGAAAAAAAGCTGTTTTCAGGACATATGGTTGTCACCAATTGTTGAACCAGAGAAAGAAAACCAGTTATGTCATTATATTTATCTATCAAATGTCTACTAAGTAACAGAAATGGGAACTGTCTGTCTTGCTCACAGTGCTGATGCTAGCAGATTATGAAAGGAGTGAACAATAGTACTACAGTGGTCGTGGTGATGCAGGGAGAGGGTGTGTGCTGTCTGGCTTACTCTCCTTGCTGGCTTCCAATACAATAGTGATAGGGCAAACCCAGAGCTACTGCTGTTGTGGTCCATGCCCAAAAGATGAGCCCAGCACTACAGTGCCAACCAATTAATGAAATGTTAAGTACTGAAATGAGTGTAGCTTCAAATACAAAGTAACGTATAGCAAAAATCAAAAGTAAATATATTCCTGGTAGTGTGCTGGTTATAAGAAACAAGACTGAAGATATATTTCTGAGGCAAAAGATAAAATGATGTGACACCCTCTCCCCATTTCCAAATATAAAAGTTCACTGAATCTTATTTCAGCACTAGGCAAGAGAAAAACAATAGGGTGGTGGCAGCAGCTTAGCTTATGGTGTGTAGGGCAACAAAGTCCTGCTCCTGTCCCGTTCATGGTATCCTATTTTTTTATTTAATATGTCTTACATACAAATTGTACCTGCATCATTCAGTTTTGTTATTATTATCTACTTTGAGACTTCATTTGTTGTTGATGTCTTATAGATCTAAGGCATAAACAAACAAGATCCTCATTGCCATTCTCTGCCCCACAGGATTTGCTGCTTGAGGCAGCCACCCAACTCTGCCTATTTGTAGGAACGGCCAAAACAAGAAAGAACAGGTTCCTTATCTGTAACTGTGGTCATCTGTGAATTCACACAAATGGGTCATCTGTGCCTGTGCAATGCACAATTCAGAAACTTCTAGAGCAGTATGATATATATTTTGGCAGTAATATCACCCCCTACCCAAGAAGCTATATAGCCACCTTCCTGCCAAAACCCTCAGTTCCATGGCCACCTAAGGCAGCAGCCAGTTGACTGAAGGAAAGAGCAGGACAGAAAGAAGGGAGGTTGGATGGTGTTGAGTAAGTTCACAGATTACCACTTGCGGAACCACAGTTACAAGTAAGCAACCTCTTCTTCTTCTTCGTGGTCTCTGTATCTCACAAAATGGGAGACTAACAAACTTCTAACCATAGGAGGCAAGAGTGTTGTGCTACTAAGGAAAACAGGCCTGTTCTCCTAAAGACAGCATAATCTCTCGATCTATTGTCCAGTCTGTAAACAGAAATTAAGATGAAAGGCTGTGACTATGTGGAAGCTCTGCAAATCTCATGTAAGGGCACCTCTTGTAGGAAAGCTATGGATGGAGCAAGAGTTCTTGAAGAATGACTTCTCAGCTGAGCAGGAGGCTGCTTGCCAGCCAGTAAATAAGCAAGGCAAATGGTGGCTGCCACTCACTTGGTCAGTTTTGTCATGATACAGGAAGCCCTTTCTTGGCAGATGACCACAAGAAGAGTCTGTGACTTTCTAAAGGAAGCATACAGTAATGGAGGTTGAACTCCACAGGAAGAGTTATGCATAAAGGCTGTCAAGACAATGTCCTGGTTCAGATGAAATGCTGAAAAAGCCTTCACAAAAAGGGAAATGTCTGGACAACTTTCTCTTTGTGGATCGTGAGATAGGGTTGATCCACCCACAGAGCACATAGTTCACTAGCTATCCTGGCAGAGGCAACTGCTACCAGACAGGTAGTCTGCCAAGAAAAAAGCCAAATGTCACAGATACTCATAGATTCAAATGGCCTCTTTGAAGGCTGTGAAATAACAAGTTGTACATTCCACACAGTCGTGAGAGCAATAACTGGAGGATGAAAGCTCTTGTAGCCTTTCAAGAAGCTTTTGATTAGAGGGTCCAAGAAGCAAGAAGGTTTTCCTTCTCTTTGAAGATGTCATGAGATTGCTGACAGGCAGCACCTTACGGAAGACAGAGGGCCTTTCCGCACTACACTGTTATAGTGCTGTTATTCCACTTTTAACATCCTGTGGAATTCTGGGGTTAGTAGTTTCCTGAGGCCAAAGAGCTCTCTGGCTGAGAATTCTAAATGCCCCTCCCTGAACTGCAGACTCCAGGATTCCATAGGATGTTGAAAGTGGAATAATAGCACTATAACAGTGTAATGCAGAAAGCCCCAGAGATAAGCCCTTGTCTGACAAAGATACCAAAAACTCTGTGGTACCGTAAGGAGCTTCAATCAATGGTCTCAAAGACAGTCAAAATTTCTGAGGAACTATGCCTGGAGAGGTCTCATTCATCGCCTGGCATACAGGGTAACTGCTGTAGTTCAGGCCATGAGGCCATGGAGGACTTGTATATTGTGGGTATGAGTGTGTCTCACATGACAGAAACAGAAGACAGTTTTGCAGAGCATTAACCACCTGTCCACCAAGACAAAAGAAAGGCTGCTTCAGCCCTATAGTCCAGTAACGTTCCAATGGACTTGATTTTTTGAGATCGCACTAGGTAAAACACTTCATAGTTCATCACAAGACCAAGCATACTAAGCAGCCTTATGATGGTATTAATGTCTCAAAGAAGATGGTCTCTTCAACATCTTTTTCTTGTGCTTCTCATGCATACCTGAGGTATGAGGGACAGAGACAGAGTTCTCCAGACTTTGGCAAACTTTGACATTCATCCACTAACCAGAAATCAAGTACTTAAACAGTCCAAGACCAGAAATAGTCAACAAAGTCAAAATACAAGACAAGCCTTAAACCATTAGAGCAGTGGTTCTCAACCTGGGGGTCGGGACCCCTTTGGGGGTCGCACGACCCTTTCACAGGGGTCACCTAAGACTTCGCTTCAAGCCCTTCTCAGGTTGAGCTTCTGACACTATGATAATGGTTGGGGGTCACCACAACATGAGAAACTGTATTAAAGGGTCACGGCATTAGGAAGGTTGAGAACCACTGCATTAGAGGAAGCTGGGATAAATATCTGAGATCATAGCTAATGTACTCCAAGAAGGCTCCTAATGGCGCTGCTGCTGCAGCAAACAAAAAAGAACAGAGGGTTTTGGTGGAAAAGTGGTTATGTAGCCTCTGAGGGAGAGGGCGGGGGTACCACCAAAATGCATGTAATACTGCTGTGAAGGTTTCGAATCATGCACTGAGCAGGCACAGATGAACCACTTCTGTGAGTCACAAAAACCAGAAAGAAGAATATTCATTTACATGTTATGGGTTCTTGATATAATGGTTTTCGCTAGCTAGTGGGAGAGATCAGTAAGACAGAATAGTTAAGACAGCTTAAATTATGTCAGTGCCTGGACAGAAACTGGAGATGGTACTTTTTCACACTAGAAGTTCTTTTAACTAAGTTAGTTCAGTTTACGTTAGTGATATATATGTCTGTGGGGACAATATTGAACAGAAGGTTAACAGAAAAGCTGAGTGTTCACTGTCTGTCCATCTTGTTTAGATGATGTGGCACCCACCTACTCCCAACTTTATGGCTATTAGTACCACAGGTGGGAAATGCAGAATTCCTACAAACCTCCAGGGCTAGTAATAGCTTAGATTAGGAAGGGGAAAGGATGAACTATTGCACCTCTTTTCCTAGAATCAGTACTCAAATAAAATATGAAGCCCTCAAGGCTGTATTAGATTAAAATAAATACAAAAACATCAGAATATTCAGACAAGGAACTTTTGCATCACATGTATTCTGACCAATCTAAAAGGTTCCAAATATAACATATGGATAGCACTGTTTGGTGGCAAGATACATGTAAGCATATATTCTACCTGTAATCATTGACTGAACAGAACATATTCTGTGGGCTCTCTGCTACCAGATTTTTAAAAAAATATTTGTCCAGCTATGAGGGCCTCTTTTTTAATTTCAAAAGGTGGCAACACTATGTGAGGAAAGACTAGGGAAGACTAGAATCAACTACCTACATGGCAGCTAATTAAAACAATTCCTTTCCCATGCATAATATGCATGGCAAACTACATGGCATTATATGATATCGACATCAAAACTCTTCATGTCATTGGAATGGCAGTAGGATGGCATGGCAGGGAAGCAAAGCCAACCTGACACAGACTTTTTATTTTTAGAAAATTAAATTTGCATCTCTTTTCTTTCTTTCTAATAATTGAAGAAGCCATTGTTGTGAAGCAATAAAATTATTATTGTGAAGTGATAAATTATTGTGAAGTGATAAATTATTCAAGTTTTACATGGTCCAAGAGTCACAGAAGTGCTATAGTGACCCAGGATTTAATTTAGAGGTATACTGAATTCAAACCAAAGTAAGATTTCACAGTATAAACTATTCCTCTTACATCTTATTAAAGATGCTGGTTTTGATGCCATGCAATCATCTTATAGGCCTCTCCTATGCCAGAAATGAAATGTAACCCATGTTAGGCTAGAAACTATGTTAAAATATGGAAATATTAGGGGAAAAGTCTTCTCTCTGAAATGTAATACAAGATATGTAGAATCTGTACTGGGTTTTCCAAGGATCAGTAAATATCTGATTCCCATAATTATCTCAAGAAAGTTATCAACTCTGATTACTTAAGGAAAAATGAAGGTGAATTGATGATACTAGGGTTTTGAGCTTGCAAACTGTTCTAAGTTCAGATTTTTTTCTTTTTCTACTGTTACATTAGATGACTATAATTTGCTGCAATTTTAGAATATTTATATCATATGTAAGGCTTAGTTAGAAGAATATTAAAATTTGCTAATAACTTTTAGGAACTAACAATTACTTTAAGTGGTATTGTATATTAGTGGTATTGTATATTAGTATATTAGTATATCACTGAAATTTGGTTTAAACAATAGACTTTACCAACTATGTTTTAAATCTATAAGTTTTAGAATTAATATTTAGAATAAATTTATCTTAGAATAATAAAATTATATTAATAATGCAATATTTCTAACAATAATTGTTAGTTCTTATTGTTATAATCCACTAACTAAATTTTTTTATTGGATATTGGTTAAAGATATAAATACTATGAGCAACAAAATTAACCTAGAGTTTATGTAATGATTTGGAAGTTAAGTATAACTATTTAGTAATAGCTGTTTGCAACCAGGGAGGGGACCAATTTTTAAACAGTTCGTTAATCATAGTTTAGTTATGTAAGATGTTTTTGTCTTGTATGTGTTGTGTTGTTTTGTTTTTTCTTGGTTTTGTTTAGGGCTGTGTATTGTTTATGTGTATTTTATATTTTGGTTTAACGTTTAACAATTTTTAGCTTTTTAATATATCTGAAGTATTAACTTTCCTCAGAACCCATGTTTCAAGAAAAAAGGAAGACTTCAGAAACTGTGCCATATGTAAATGTAAGACAATAAGAGATAGACTTTGAAAAATCTTGGCCATGTGTGCAAGAGGAAGCTATCAATGTTCTCCATTATAGCTTTTCAAATTTATCTATCTAGACATAGATAAAGGTAAATAAGATATTTATTTACCACAATTCTGCTCATCACTTAGGTCTCCACAGTCATCATACCCATCACAAACAAAGGTGTAATTGAGGCATTTTCCTGTGTTGCAGTGGAAAAGTCCTTCACTGCAGTCTGCAAAAAATAAAATATTAAAAACATTTTGTCTTAATTAGACATCAGCATGTATAATAGAATTTAATCTGACCACAATGAAGTCCCCAAAAGAGTAAATATTGGAAAGCAATATATTATATTAAAGTAATTGTATTAGTATACCAAATAATCTCCCATTAGTATCTCAATGGATATGAGTGACATGTTCTGCCTAATAGGCGGAAACCAACAAGTGAACCCATTTCTCATACAGAAATGTAGTAAGAAATCAACTACGTGTTGATTTCTAATTATAATACAACTGTTAAAGGCCCAGAGAGTCTCTTATCATAAAGAAGATTATCCTAAATCCATCCCCTATACCCAAAGGCAATCTGGTGGCACATGAAAATAATGAGAGAAAAATATATCATGCAATTTAGACGTTAAATTAGTTAATCACTATTGTAGAAATAGCTCCATGTAGTGAATAAGAGAATTAGTTTGAACATTCCAGCTTCACCTTTCCATGAGTAAAGCCTAGTTGCTTTAGGCAAGCTATGGCTCTCTAGCCTCAGGCCCACTCCTCTGTCTCCAGTGTGGGAATAATTTTGCTGTCCTACCGTACAAGTTTGTAATGATTCATGAGATTACATGTGGGAAGTGTTTAGAGAATGTAAAATAGAACTTATAAAATCACTGCTACTATAGTTCCATTCCTAGTTTTCTGGGTATGAGTCTTTCGAACATAATGGAATGTCTTATTAAGAGAATATGCATATCATTCCACTACAACTTTAGCCATTTCCACACTACACTGTTATAGTGCTATTATTCCACTTTCAACATCCTGTGGAATTCTGGAGTTTTTATTTTAATGAGGCCAAAGAACAATTTGGCTGAAAATTCTAAATGCCCCTCTCTAAACTGCAAGTGCCAGGATTACATAGTATGTTGGAAGTAAAACAACATGGAATGGAAGAAAATGAAATGTTGAAGGGTACCACAGGTGAAATATATAAAATATTGTTAATATATGAAGATGAATATCTTAGAAAAATATGAGAGGAAGAACTAGCACAAAAAAATAGATATTCAAGAATGGGGAAAGATTTGGAATCAGCATCATTTAAAAAATTTATCTGTAAGGATAAAAGAGAATTATTATAAATTGGTCTGGAGATGGTATCTAACACAGTAAGGTTAAACCATAGAGATAAGAAACACTCAAGGTTATGTTGGAGGGGTTGCCAAGAGATTGGCACATATATTCATATGTGGTGGAATTGTGAAGGTGTACAGAAATTTTGGCAAATTGTGTTTAAAGAGATAACAGGAATTGACTTACAAATATGTCTGAGTATAGCATTATTATCTATATTTGATTAGGTTAATTGTACCCAGGCAATGAAAGATTTGATTATAAATTTATTAACTGCAGCAAGGTTAATTATATCAAGAAAATGGAAAATGCAAGATTTTCAAATAAAGGATTGGTATAAAGAAGTGTGGAAAATAGCGATTAATGATAAGCTAACATGTCAAATTAAAGTAAAAAAAGGAATAATGAAAGGGAATTATTTTGAAGAAATATGGAAGATATTTGTGGAAAAAGTCCTAAGAAAAGAAGGAAGTGTCACACCTCCACAAGAAGAATTACAATTTTGGAAAGTAGAGTAAGCTGAAAGATAATTGGCTCAGGAGATGGTTTACACTTAGGGCTGACATTTAAAGTTTCATTTAAGGTTATATTTAAAGTTATATTTAAGGTTACAGTTAAGGTTAGGGTTAGTATTAATATCTTTAGTAATAGGATCATATTTAGCAACAGCAATCAGTTAAATATAGTTGAAAAGGATAGAGTTAAGTATGTAACAAAAATATATAAACAATATGATATATAACACATGGAATAAGTATATGATGATAAAGGATCTGGAAAGAAATGATAACGTAAGCTATTTCATTTTCACTTTTATAATAATCACATGGCATTATGTTTTGTTTTGTTTTTCTTTTATAATTAATAAAAATTTTAAGAGAAAAGAACGAAAGTAAAATAACAGCACTATAACAGTGTAGTAGGGAAATGGCCTTTGTTAGTATTCTGCTGTCCCAAGATGGGTTTCCTCGCATCTTAGACAGGGCTATCCCAACTGTCATCTAATCAAACCTTTAAACTTACATCAGAATGGAAAGAGAAAAGCTTCCCTGCTGCTGCGCAGCGATGGCTTGTAGTAGTTTACTAAACAGCACATACAAATGCATGCAATAAACCCACAATAGCTACGTTTTTCTACTTCCAGTGGGAAATAATTTAGAGTTGATGATGGGGATGCCCAAGTTTTCCCAAACATTTGTTCCTACATAGTCATAAATATGTTTTAATAAGGGTAACAATTAGTGAACTACTATAGGTGGGGACAGCTACTTGCGGAGAATAATTTAGAGAAGTGGTAATCTTCTGTGCCCAATAATACTAATACTCCCTGCTGTAAAGATCTTCAGTTATGCTCGAAGCTTTATGCCTAAACTGGATTTAAACTCATGCCTTCCCAGACCAAGACCAGTATATTATCCAATACGCTACATTAAAACTAACTTCTACTGCTGTTAAGGAGAAAGGAATGTAACAGTTCACCCTGCCCTGGATTTTCCAGCATAATCTATATTTAGTTCTAAAAGAACACCAAGAATGAAAGGATAGCAAATATCAAACACGTGAGATCGTAAACATTATAAACTAAATGAAAATATGTGTGCTATGGAGACGGTTTCACATTGCGCAATGCAACATCCAGCTGAGTTTGAAATTCTGTTCATTGTTTATCTGGAATCTGTACCAGCATCAGATATTCTGACAGTTCTCTGTGTTTATCCCTCCCTCTATTACAAATTTAGAGATGCAAAAGAGGAAGAAATTAAAGGATTCTACACTGGATTCCAAGAGGAAATGATCACACATCAAAAGAGGACTTGTTGATAATCACAGACAACTGGAATACAAAAGCAGGAAACAGAACAGAACCAAACATTTGCTGGAGGTAGTATCGTGGGGCGATCATGTTGGCCACGCAGCAAAATACAGCAGACTCCACAAAAACACTACAGTGACACCTTTATCAGACCACCAAAATGCACAAAATACATTACACAAGTTTTTGAAGCTCACAAACTGCTTCATTAGACATGGATGTTAAAAATCATTTTAGGGGAAGAAATGTGACAATGGAAGGTCACATAGTGGCCCCTTTCTTGAGATGCTGAAGTTAATTTTAAGATGATGGTGGAAGGACGTCTGATGCTGGTGAAGTCCACACTTCTTGCTGGACATTAAGCGTCTGGACCACAAAAACAATGCAAGGCAGTAAACTTCTTTCTTTTCTTTTTCACTGCTTGAAACAAAAGCAGTTCCTTTGAGATCTAGCCTGTATCTGTTCTGTACAAGGCTGCAAGCTACTTATTGGCAGAATACAGTGAGTCTTCTGGTAAGCCTCTGTACTAACACATTTGGTTGCTTCAAATCCATTTTTTGAATTTGAAGATATCAAGCAGAGCTGCATCAAAGGAATCCTGAGGGTGCATATGGGCTGAGAGTCACTCTCTATGGTTTTCACCTCCAAATAAGGTAAAACAAGTTGACATTGGCTATCAATGTCATGTTTCATCTGATGGCCAATAAAGAAGTCAAACAGATTACATAATTAGAAGCAGATGATAGAGAAGCTCCGTCCACTCTGCAAAAACAAAACCAGGAATAGATTGCAGCATAGACCATGAACTGGTAATACCAAAAATATCAAAAATTAAAGTAAAGCTAAAGAAGTACACTAAAACAATCATCTTGCCAAAAATACAACCTGAAGAACATCCCTGTAGAATTTAGAGATCATGTAAAGTATAGATTTGCCTAATTAAGCTTAAGTAAACAGGAGCCAGAAGAAATCTGGACCATAACCAGGAAAACTGGCAAGGAAGAATACAAAAAGACACTATCTCAAGTCAAAAAACAAAGGAAGGCCTCACTAGATGACAGGTGGGACTCATCAAACAGTTATGGATAGGTGAGAAGAAAAGGACAAGGTGACAGAAATAGGATCAGAATATTGAACTCAACTGTTCAGTGACTTCTATGTAGGAACAAAAGGGAATAATCAACAGAAGAAAACAACAACAAAAAAGATCCAAGAAACCAATATGAAATTCAAACCAAGACTAGAGTGATATATGACCAACAAGGGAACATATTGTATGCTCAAGAAAGAATGGGTTGCTTACTTGTGACCATGATTCTTTGAGTGGTTATCAGCAAACCCGCACAAATGGGTTTACTGTGCCTATACAGTGCATCATTAGGAAACGTCTAGAACAGTTATGCAAGTGCTTTGGCAGTAGCCCCTCCTCCCCTGGTCCAAGTGACCATCCCAATTCCCAATCAAACCTTCATTTCCGTGGCTACCATAGCAGCACCTATGGACCTATGGACAGAGAGCATGACAAATGTGGGGAGGCAGCATCAGCCCTGTACCTAGTCTGTAATGTGTAATAAAGGTCAGGGGCTGAGACCTGGTAGCTGCCCTGCAAATGTCCTCCAAAGGTACCCTTTTCAAAAAAGCAGATGAGCCAGCCACAGCTCTGGTACAGTGGCTAAGCACATGAAAAAGAGGAGGACCTTTTTTTTCCAGTTCACAGGCCATGTGGACCCTAAAGACATTAGAGGAACAGTACTTACAAAAGCCAGTACAGGTGAAAAAGGGAGAACCCAGGCTTCTGGCAGTGTTTATATAAGAAGGGCTTGTTAATTAGGCCACAGCTGGGTAGCTGGGACTATATACCCAGAGGCCAGAATGGCAGAAAGCTGTTGGAGCCTACTGATTCCATCAGTGGTAACAGGCTCGCTGACTCCTGCATTCTTTGCTCATCTTTCTCGGACCTTGCACCTTTGTCTGGACTACGGATTCTGCTCTTACATTCTCCTACAAATGGACCCTGAGCTTGTTTGGAGGTTCTAGCAGGGGAGCGCAGCTATCATATACCCTTGACTGAAGAACGGTATACTCCTTTCATCTGGGATGGTCATCCTCTTCCACTGAGCACACAGCTTCAGGAGGGACACACATGGAGTGGTGAGGGAGGAAGGGGACACCTGCCTAGCCAGCCAGATCAGCCGAATCAACCCTGGCAATCAATGGGATGAGAAATGTCCTCACATCCTTCCTTCAGCCTTTTGGCTAAGATCAAGTGTAGTGTAGATTCTGCTCGTGGACAGTCTCTCCCTCAATTCTCAGTAAATTCAGATGCAGTTTCTAAGCTTGATAGCACCCTAGAGGAGAAAAGTGTTGACCTCCTCAATGAGGGTATTGGAAGTGGGAGTAATTTGAATAATCCCTGCAAGGGTGGCATAGCCCCTGTCAATTATGTCCAAAATCCACTTGTCAGATGCTATAGCAGCCCAGGCATGGATATACTTGTTAAATCTCTTGCCAAAGAGAGAGGTAGTGAAAGAGAGAAGGCTGGAAGGACAGTCAAAGACACCTGCTAGGGTTTTCCCACTGTAATCCACAACATGCCTGGTTGTCATAAGTTGTTAGGAGGCAAGGTTGTAAGCCTTAGTCTGGAGCACAGCAGCCATTTGTTTGTCCTCCTTGGATGGTTTGGCCAGAAAGGGTGTCATCCTGTTCTCTTGACCGGCAGACATGCAAGCCTCACAGTTGGCAATTCTGAATAATAGGCTGTAGTAGAGTAGACCTTTTTTTTTTTTTTTGCCAAAATGTCCAGTTTCCTACCTTCTTTATCAATTGGACTGGTCAACTTCTGGATGGACTTTGTGCTATCTCCACTATGATAGAGTTTGGTTTCAGGCAATGGGTAATGAGCCATTCTGAACAGGATTCCACAACATGGTACAGGGTGTCTACTTCCCTGGAGGTAGGTCAAATAGTGGAAGGAATAGTCCAAGATCTATGGGCTATCCTTAGCAAGGCAGGCAGCAACGGGATAGAGGCAGGTGTAAGAATTTTCAAATAAATCCTACGGTAAATAGGATCCTTGGGTTCAGGTTCTGGTTGTCTGGTTGTCCAACTGCAATAAGCACGGCATTCTAGTCATCCGTTCCACAAAGAAGCAGATATCATCTGTGGAAGATACAGCCTCATGTTTTCCCAACAGTGTAGGTGGGAATTTTAGCTCTGGCATGTCCATGGAGGTTAAGGACAAATCCCAGTTGGTATCAATAGAGATGAAAGACTCATGCTGAAAATGGAAGGACATGATGGAGATGGTCTGGCCCACCAGGCCCTCTTGTTGAGATCATGGAAGAGGAATTGCAGGCAGTGTGCACAACTGAACAGGCTTAATGGAGCGGGCAAGCTTCTCCTGGTGGTCTGGTGGCTGAGGAGAGGAGAGCTAGTGTGAGACCCAAAATGACAGGTATCTGAGCATCCAAGATATGGAGATCAAGACCAAGCTAGTTGTGTTAAGGGATGTAGTGGAAAGCACCTGGGATCAGATGGGAAATGGTGATACTAATTCCATTGGTTATATGGTAAAGAGCAGGATTACTCAGTAGGACTGTGCTGGTGGTACAGTGGGCATCAGTGGATGGTGGAGGCATGAAAACTGGAGAAAGGAATATCAATGGAAGAAGATACGCAGATGACACCATGCTACTTGCAGAAAATAGCAAAGACTAGAAATGGCTATTAGGGAAGATCAAGGAAGAAAGTGCAAAAGCAGAGTTACAATTGAATATTTGCATGTGTAAGTGTCTTCAAGTTGCATGTTGACTTAACAGCTATCCCATGAATTTCATATAGCTTTTTTTCCAGGCAAGGACCACTCAGAAATATAGCACATAGCACATAGTATTCTTTGGGGGTCCCCCATCCAAGACCTTGCCTAGCTTCCAAGATCAGATAGGGTCTGATGCCTTCAGACTATTTAGGAAACAAAAATAATGACTGTAGATGGATTGCATAACTTTGAAGTGGATTATGAAGAAACTGAAATAGTCTAAGGCTTTGTGTACCTTGGCTCAGTCATAAATCAAAATGGAGATTGTATTCAAGAAATCAAAGGAAGACTAGGACTGAAAAAGTATGAAGAAACTAGATAATATTCTCAAGTGTAAAGGTATATAATCAAACACCAATGTCAGGATCATTCATGTCCCTGTATTTCCAATATCTATGTATGGCTTCAAAAGCTGACAGGAGTACCACCTGTACAACTTCTGCTGCCCAATGTGCAGGAGGCATGTCAGGAAGGAGGATGTATATTCTCTAGCCAAATTTTGGCCCTATAATTTGAGCAAAAGGGCAGATATTAAAGAGGATGGACTAGAGACAATGATTCACAAGCTCCAATCTACCTTCACTCTTGGTTGAAAATTAGTGCTCACTCAGAGTGGCATACTCTTCAACATTTCACACATGAAAACAAGCACATGTGTGGCCAAACACCTTCAGAATGTGGTCAAGTTGCAGCACTTTCCTTTTGCTTGAGACTACTGGGAACCTCCTCTCCTCTCCTTACAGCAAAGATAATTGAATGCAAACTATTTTGGCACTTTGAACTCAGTTTGCAGCAATTAAAGTAAGCTGAGGACAAAGAGGGAAAGTGGGAATAGAAAGAAACTGGGACATTTTAAAAGGAGCTGAAAAAATGGAGCAACAGAGGATTAATCAGGACTGCCTCTGCAAAATGGAGAAAGCTGGAGGGTACTGAGTAGTGCTACACTTGTTGGCCTGTCTTGCTGGGTACTTGGTACAAACAGATGATAATAGATACTGTGTTTGTGAAACTACTGAACTTCATCCCCAAAAAGGTTTTGTAACACATTTTCACAGAGTAACCCTCCTGCTCTCTCACAGTATGGTCAAAGCAATGTTACTCTGCTCTAGCAGAGCAGTTACCATCTCTTTCCTGCCTTTCTGCCAAGGCAACTTTCTTCCATGTCTGAAATCCCAGAACTTTATTGCACTGGCCACTTTAGGCAGATTTATCTGCCTAAAATAATTTATTTTTGTTTTCATATTCCACCATTCTTCCAAGTTGCTCCCCTCCTAGTGCAGGCTAAAAGATATGTCTAGTATGAATCGTCATGCAATGTTCCTGCTACCACTGCTTTGCCTATGACCCAAACTCACACTGCCTCAGTTACAAAGAATTGCGCGATCATGTTGGGTCACTACATTCCACCAATATTTCCCACACCAGTGTCAGCAGCCAGATGGAGAGCTTCTCACGCTGAAAATGAATATATAACAGCAGTGTTGATTCTTTCCCATCAGATGTTTGAAGAAAGAGAAGGGCAGGGAAAGTTTTGGAGACTCTTTCTGCTTATTGAGAGAGAGAAATTACTTTCTCCTTCAGAATTTCAAATTGGAACATCTGATGAAGATCTGCTTATATGTGCTCACTTGTTAAGTGTGCATAGTGTGATCCAGCCTCTAGCTCTTTCTCATCTATGTGAACAAAATGGGTGTGGTTGAATACTCTATACAGTGGAAAAACCACAAGTTCTTTTACACAGCAGTTCTTTTATAACCAAATATTTTTGTGACCACCTTCAGGGGTAGATCAAAAATCATTTTGTAAGCAGGTTGCTTTTCATATGCTGTACTATGCTGCCAACAAAATTACCAGAGAGTATAAAGTGAGGTCTTGTTCAAAAGGTTATCTCTTGACAAAGATAGTCTTTGTGGGATGATTACTCAGACATTTAAAAACAACTGTCTAAGAATTCCTCTGTGTGTCTACAGAAATTTTAGCTGTTGAACTACTAACAAAATCATGCTTTTTAAAAACAGAACATTTAAAAGGTCTACAAGCACATTCTGTGGTCAGGTTGGGCAAAGGTAAACAGGCTCTATTGATTGCTAAGAAAGACGTCAGAAGTGGGCATACGCAAATTCTACGCAAAGCTGTTGTCATTATATAATAGGTGTCTTTTGTTTCTAGGGCCATCTTAATAGTTGCAATGTTGTTGTTGTTTTCCAGACATACATTATATTATGCACTTAAATGACATACTGCAGTGTGCTTCATCACTCCAGTCATCACAGTCATTGTAGCCATTGCATTGGAGTATCCCTGGGATACAAATTCCACTTCTGCACAAGAAGCTCTCATCTCCTTCACAAAGTGCTGAAAAAGAGGGGGAAAGGAAAAGAAAAACACTTATTTTGTCAGATTAATAAAACAAATTCTATAGTCTACTTCAGTTACAACACCATTTTCTACAAACTGCTGTTAATTATTCTGGACTCATAGAGGTCTCGCCAGGCAAAAATTCAGGCTCAGCTGTATTGGTAATGGAGACAGAACAATAAAATATAAAAGTTGGTGTGTAGATAGAGACTACTGTCACATCCAAACAATGCCCTACTTCAGTTTATTTACAGTCAATAAGACACATGAAAGATAAAGAATGTACACAAGGCTTACCCCCAAATGCCTTTGCAGAGGAGGTGATGTTGTGCCAAGCCTCTAGAGGTTTGCACCATTTGTCTTAGACCACTCGGAGTGTCCACTCAAGTTAGGCCTGGGCTTGTGGGACATTGAAATGAGATCTGGTGTGATTCTTACACCGTGTCTTGAAGGAAGTATTGCAATACTGCAAATCTTGCATGATTTTCCAAGAGCTTAGGCAGGTCTATATGTAGGTGAGCAGCTATTTTCAGCCTGGTCTTCAGCATATCCCACCTTCCCAACCTTTGCAGTATCACATTTCCTTGAGAATTCCAAGGCTGCAGCCAGCTGCCTTCAAGGACCAGGAAGGAATTTTTTCCCCATGTTATTGTAACACAGGTTTTTCACCTCCCTGAGGTTTCTCCTCACTGCAAGTGGAGTCTTCTTGTAGGCTGTTCTATGTTATGCTTTGTCACTATCAGTCTGATTGAACACAATGCTTTGCCACAGCTGATGGGTATGGAAGGAAAAAGGGAACATTGGGCACAAGTTAAATTGGGAAGAGGGAAGTCCTGGGGGTTGCTAGATGATTTGGGGAGGGGGAACCTACAGTTTAGGCAGATGCAGGTTGCTTCACATCAAGAGGACTGTCTTGGTTCATCCCATGGATTAGCTGATATAGGAAGGCTCGCCAGATGCTTACCAGACACCACAGCTTGATGCCCTGTTTCTGACTTTGTTGGTCTGAAAACCATCAGGTCTAGTATCTTCTCTATCTTATTTTTCCTAAACATTGTCTACTAGAAGTGAGTTATATGTGATTCTAGCTCATTGATAGTTGTGGTCATATTAAAGTTGTGGCCATCCTATGTAACCCATAATATGGTGTTGGCTCCTCTGTCTCAGCACAACTTGTACTGTATTTTTTTAAAAAAAGGTAACTCATAGAAGTCATGGAAGGTAGATATTCTGAAGCATTTGATTCCTGATATCTCAAACTCAAAGCCAGACTATCAGGGGAGAACAAAGTGTACGCTGGCTAACAAATGATACACTATCATGTGATTTCAAAAATGATTTGGTGTACTTATGTTACTATAACCAAGAGCCCTTGTTATATACTATACTATAACTATAACCAGGAGCCCTAGTGGCACAGTGGTCAAATGCTGGTACTGCAGCCACAAGATTGTGAGTTCAATCCTGCTGGGCTCTAGGCTGACTCAGCCTTCCATCCTTTCACAGGTCAGTAAAACGAGTACCCAGCTTGTTGGGGGCAATTAGCTAACACATTGTAAACCACTTAGAGAGCACTTAGCTGATAAGTGGTATAGAAACATACATGCTATGCTATTGCTATAACCACTGAACCCATATTTATCATGCAGTGTTGCCCCCAGTTAAAGAAATCTTTAACAATTAATTACATGAGTAATCAATTTATAATGCAATCTTAATGGTGAAGCTGGCCAAGGGTCAGCTAAAGTTATGTTGCATCCAAATCCGTACCAGAATACAGACAGTGGGAATTACTTAGAACCACCCTTACTCTGGCAAACTTGTACCAGCACTATGTGACCATGAGCTAGAGGAAGTTTGAATCTGATAAACTTTATCTGTTCCCTCACTCCACCCTTTCTTCATCCCCTTTTTGGCTCTTCTTCCAACAGATCTTATGTAGCAAAGTAGTAATACGGGAAGATTACTTTCAGCAGATATCTGAAATTGGCAGGCAAAAGAGACTTTTGCCAACAGAAGTGTGTTTCTGCTAACAGAAATGCTCTCTGCCAGCAGGATTAAAGTTAATTCTACCCTATGCAGCTTGTATATCATTAAGACTACATTGCCAATCTTACAGGAAAAAAGAGAGGGAAAGCCAGCATAGTATAGTGGTTTGAGCATTGGACTATGACCCCAGAGACCAGAGTTCCATTTCCTGCTCAGCCATAGAAACCCACTGGGCACGTCACACACACTTAGCCCCAGAACCCTCTCCAGGGATTGGTTCAACTCAGGGTCACAATAAGCTGGAAACTACTTGAAGGCATACAATAACAACTACACAAACACACACACGTACAAAAACTTCCAAGGATGAACCATTAAAAGTGGTACCCCATTCCTGCAGGAATTAGAAACTACATGAAAGTCAAATTTGATCAGCTAATGAGCTATCCATAACAACAGAATCATCACTTCCTCCTATAACTAGAAAAAACTAGATCCAGAGTATGATCCAGATATGCATCTCCTCAGTAGTACTAACTCATTAGCTTTGAGAGTCATTATTGTGTCTTGATTCTGTCTCTGTCTTTCTGTCTGTCACCCCTCCTGACACACACATATTCACAAATTCATACATTGTTTGGTACTACCAGTTCATTGGCCTTTAAATTCATTCTTGTACCTCCATTCTATCTGGTTTTCTGTCCATCTGTCTGTCACTCTCAAACACATACATGCAAACGCAGACACAAGCGCACATAAATATTTGAAGCCGCCACACAAACATGTTGCAGCCTAAGATAAGTCTATCCATAGGTCTCAACTTTTGGCATTGAATTTTCAGGGATTTTCAAGGAGATGGATACAGCTCATCTAGTAATTTTAATTTCAAAACAGAAAAGTGATGGAATCCAGGGAGGCCCACTGTGACAAATTTGCTTTACATTGTACAGGTAAAATTGGCTGCACCCATACTGGTTTGAAGACCTTTTTTTTTTTTTGTCAGACATGGTGTGATCAATTTCCTTTCCAAGTTAGTCTCCACAGTTCCAGTGATTAGGCTCCTGCTACTCACCTTGCTCTTTTACCCATAAGATCCCTCCCCAGATCAGGTTCTTGGGCCCCAACGTGACTGCTGTAATGGATAAGCAGATACTTTTATTGTTGAGTTCAATTGGAAATGTGTGGTCAATTCTCCTTGTCAATTTTTAAATGAAAACATATACAGACAGAGATAAAGCAAATAAAATAGTAAATATTTATTGTATAACAAGAAATTAAACACCTAGTGTTATGCTGCTCTCTGGACTACTCAATATTACTCAAACTGGTAGACCATGATCAATGCTGGTCTGTGAGCTTTTGCCTGACAATCCATGTTAAGTTTCCAGGAAAGAAAGAAACAATTGTAGTCACAAATATAGTACCAGTTCCTGACACACTAGGGGGGGGAAACCAGCTGCTCCCACACATCAGGCAGCTTAAAAAAGCACCCTCTTGGACAATATAGTATATGTCCCAAGGTAAACAAAATAATACTATGCCCTGAACTATTTCCATACTCTCCACTCTCATCAAACCAAAGTCCCTATTGTGATCTTGCTTGTTCCTAGTCCTAACTATTTCTCTGTTCTTAATTTATTCTATCCATCTGCCCATCTCAAGATTTAGTTCATTACTATCTGTCTCATATCCCTATCTCTATTCCTAACTGGCCCTATCTAATTGTTTGACAGATAAGCTTCCCGTTTTGTATTCTTTACCCCATAGGCCCTCCCATGGCATTCTGAAGACCGTGATTGGCTGGCTTTACTCAGGTTTTGGAAGCTAATAGTTTGACCCTTCTTTAGAATTGGCTCCAAGTCAAAGCAGATAGGACACCATTTAGTTATGCTGTCATGGATTTTTAATTTGCATTAGGATCCCTTGTGGATGGAGGAATGGATTAGATTTTTAAAAAATAAATAAATAAGTGGATGCTTTTCAGCTTGCGCAACCTAAGGATGTAGATGAGTTGACTGGAGGTTGAGGTCACCCATCACACAGTTCCTTCCATACTTACTATTATTGGTTATTAAACCTGCAAGAGGAAAAGCCAGAAGTAGCAACCATGAAGTGCTCCAGAAGTGGTGGGAATGCAGCTCCCAGCATTCCTTATCTTTAGCTGTGCTAGCTAGGAGTCTTGGGAGCTGCAGTCCTAAAACCTCTGGAAAACTGCACAATTACTACCATTATTCTAAGAAATGATAATATGAATAATTTTTTGTTTCCTCCTATGAAAAAGATAGATGAGGTAGAAGATTGCCACGATTATAATCCACAACTTTCAGGAGCTAAACAAGCACATTTCACCATAGTCACCAAATAGCTAGGATGGCTTCTGCATCTATTTTTCAGTATCTGTTTACAGGCAGAAGCAGGCTACATAATATAGCCAGTCAAAGACAGATCATTTCAATAACACAACCAAGATACACACACTCTCCCCTTTCCTGCTGGAAAAGCAGAATGCTTTAAAATTCTTCCAGGACATATATGGAAAGCAAAGGCAGACACAGGTGATCCACTTAAAGGAAAACATAATCCAGAACTCCACACTCTGATAATAGTATTGTACATGTAGTGGCAAAAAAGTATTGTTCGCACAGCTATGACTGATGTCAAAGGAGAAAAATGCAAAGTGGCAGCAGGCAGCAAGCAGCAGTGATGGCAGTTCAGCAGCAGCCATGGAAATCATGATGGTGGCACAGGAGGAGAAAGTGGCATTGCCAGGTGAGCAGGGGGTGAAGGAGAGACCAGCCTCGGCCTCAGCCCCAGCCCCACCATCACCACAAGAATCTCCACCAGTATGACGCCTGTCACCAGTATGGCAATGGAGACCATCAGGGAGTGCCTGGAGGTGATATTGGGGCAGCCCTTCAGCAATCGGATTGAGACTGCTAAGCTCCACAGGAACTTTCAAAAGAAAGTTTCAAGGAGTATAGGAAAAAACAAGAAGCAATGCAACTCTGTAGAGAACAGAGGAAGGGGAGAGAAATAACTGCAGAGATGGAAACAGAAGGATCCATAGTTGTCTGCTGCAAAGTAGGTGCAATGTTTGTCTTCTTGCCAGTTAACACCATCAACTACACCTGCTGTAAGTTCAAACTGGTAGCTCTCTGAGAAGAGAAAGTCAGTACACTACAGCTATGTACTATATCTGTTTAATGAATCAGTGCACAGGAGGGTTTCCTAGACAGAACACAGGGAGAAGTAATCATACAAAACCAACAGAAATAAACTCCCAAGGAAAATGAAGAGGCCTGTAACAGAAAGGAAATACCCTGGGGCAAAGCCATTGTGAAGAGCAGACTATACATAAGGGATTTAGAACCTCTCTGACTAAACAATCATTTTCTGCATCTTCAGGAAAATAGCAGCAGTGAAGACGCTCAAACAGGAAACCAGGAACAATGGATACTATATGCCAAGGAAGGAGTCAAGGTAACCACCAATCACAACAAGAAGAAAAGAAAGGTGCTAGTAGGTGACTTGTTGGCTCTGGCTATAGAGACACCTGCGTCCCAGTCTGACAAAATGAATTGGGAAGTGTGCTGTGTTCCTGGCACATACATCTAGAATGTCACTGACAATTTGCGAAAACTCATCAAGAATCTGTGGATCGGTACTCCTTTCTCCTTATTCATGAGGGACCAATAATACAGCCAAGAACATCTCTGAGCAGATCACTTCTGACTATGAAGCTTTGGATAGGAAGCTGAAGCAGTTTAGGTACAAGCAGTATTTTTATCATTTCTGCCAGTGAAGGACAGAAAAACAATGAAAGTGAATGACCAGCTACATAGATGGTATAGATGGGAGAGGTTTGGCTTCCAGGACCACAGTCTTCACTTCTTAAACAGAGGACCACTGGCTACAGATAGGTTGTACCTCACAAAGACTGAGAAGAATGTTTTTGATAGTAGAACAGTAAATCTGATTAAGAGGGCTTTAAATCCTTGGGGGCTGGAGATGATAGCTCAAACATCAGTCCAAAGATAAGCTCTAAACATAAGGATGTGAATCCTAGAGGAGAAGCTGAGAAAAAGAATGGGACCCCCCACAAAAACTGACAGTAAATGAATAGGTGAGAACAAAGAAAGCTTTAAATGTCTATATACCAACATACAGAGTTTGGGAAATAAAGGAGAACTTGAAGTCCTAGTGCAGAAAGGTAAATATAATTTTATAGTTGTAATGGAAAGTTAGTGATATGACTCAGATGTTTGGAATATTACAACTGAAGGGTATAATCTATTCAAAAAAATAGATGTGGCAGAAAAGGGGCTTAGTATTATACATCAAAGAAAAATTCAATTGCACAGAAATCCATGAAAGTGATCAGAGTGGATCACTTGAAAACATTTGAATAAAAATAAATAGAGAAATAAACAAATCCAACATTGTGGTAAGAGTTTCCTACAGATTACTAAACTAAGAGGTGGCGGACAACACTTTTCAGAAACAGATCTCAGAAATCTCAAAGATGCAAGAGTTAGAAGTTATGGGAAACTTCAATTATCCTGATATCTGCTGGGAGACTGCTACGCATATGCTTCTGATGTGCCTTGCAGATAATTTCTTATTTCAAAAGCTAAAGGAAGGAGCAAGGGGATTGGCAATCCTGCACTTGATCCTAACCAATAGGGAAGAGCTGATCAGCAGAATCAATGTAGTCAGTACTTTGGGGGAAGTGACCACATAATCCTAAAATTTGCAATTGTGGGACAGTACAAAGAACGATATAGTCAAACATGGGCCTTGGATTTCAGCAAAACTGATTTTAACTAGTTCAGAGAACTACTTGGGCAGGAGAAATCCTATGGCTAAACAAGGACCTAGATAAGCTAGAAGACTGGACAGAAACTAATAAAATAAAATTCTACAGAGACAAATGCAAAATTTTGCATATAGCCCACAAAAACCAAATGCACAGGTACAGGATGGGGGGTAGATGGCTCAGATGTACTACATGCAGAAAGGACATTGAGATTATTGTTGATCATAAATTGAACATGAGCCAGCAGTGTGATGCTGGAGCAAAAAATGTGAATGCTATTTTAGCCTGTTTTAATAGAAGCATAATTTCCAAGTTAAGGGAAGTAATAGTCCCGCTATATTCTGCATTGGTCATGCCTCTCTGGAGTACTGTGTTCAGGTCTAGGTGCCTCATTTAAGAAGGCTATAAACAGGTTGGAGGTTGTTCAAAGAAGGGCAATAAGGATGATAAGAGATATGGAGAACAAAACATATGAGGAAAGGTTGAAGGAGCGTGGCATGTTCAACTTGGTGAAGAGAAGAGTAAGGGGTGACATGATTTCACCCTTTAAATATCTCAAGGGCTGTCACAGAGAGGAGAGAGCAGGCCTCTTCCCTGCTGCCCCAAAGGTAAGACCAAGTTTAAAGGTTTGAAATTCCAGGAGAGCAGATTTCGATTGAATGTTAGAAGGAACCTCTTGATTGTTAGAACAGTTCAGCAATGGATTCAATTGCCTAGAGACATTGTCTCTTTTTCTGGAGTCTCCTTCTCTGGACATCTTCAAAAACAAGCTAAATGATTTTAACAGGTTAGAGAGCTGATCCGAAACTAACAAAATGAATTTCAACAGGGAAAAGTGTAAGGTACTACACTCAGGCAGAAAAAATGAAATGCACACATAGAAGATGGGAGACACCTGCCTTGACCACAGCACATATAAAAAAAAAAGATCTAGGAGTCTTAGTGGACCACGAACTGAATATGAGTCAGCAGTGTGATATGGCAGCTAAAAAAAACAATGCAAATCTGGGTTGCATCAGCAAAAGTAGGCCAAGGGAAGTGATTGGACCACTCTATTCTGTTTTGGTCAGATCCTTTGTGGAATACTGTGGCCAGTTCTGGGCACCATAGCTCAGGAATGATATTGACAAGCTAGAATATGTCCAAAAGAGGGAAATATAGAAGACCTAGAAACCATGCCCTATGAGGAACAATCTAGGGAGCTTGATATGTTTAGCCCAGAGAAGAGAAGGTTAAGAGGTGACATGATAGCTATGTTTAAATATTTGAAGGGATGCCATATGGAGGATGGAGCAAGCCTGTTTTCTGCTGCTCCAGAGACTAGGACATGGAGCAATGACTTCAAATTTCAGGAAAAGATATTCCATCAAAACATTAGGAAAAACTTCCTGATGATAACAGCAGTCCAACAGTGGAATACACTGTCTCAGAGTGTGGTAGAGTCTCCTCCTTTGACGGTTTTTAAAGAGAGGTTGGATGGCCATCTGCTAGGAATGCTTCGGGGTTGTGTATTCCTGCATGGCAACTGGAATTGGCAGCTCTTGTGGTCTCTTCCAGCAATGTAGTTCTATGATTCTAAGAACCTGAGTGAGTGGAATATTTGCTTTTCATACTATCAAGGTTATTTGACTTATTTGTAAAGTTGTTTTTTAATTTATTCGATAAAAATTTATTAACGATAAAACAGACAAATAACTTTTACATTCGCATAGCTTATACAACATCATATTCATATATAACAATTATATATATATATACACATATATTTATCCATCCATCCTGGCTTCCCCCCAGATGAGAGGTAGTAAAATTTCCAAATAGTAATTCAACTGTCTATCAATCATATAATACATTACATATCCCTGTGTATTACCACCACAATTTTAAAAGTCAATATTAACCATCTTGATATCCAACCATTGATATCTGAAATATGCTATTACTCTTTCCCAATCTTTGAAAAAATTTTCTGTATTAGCTCCTTTCAATATATATGTAAACCTATTCATTTGCATCATATCAAAAAGTTTCAATTCCCAATTATTTAATGAAAGAAGGGTCTTTTGTTTCCAATTTTGAGCTATTAACATTCTAGCTGTGGCCAACATCTTATGTGTAATGTTGATAAACTCTGTTCCCTTCCAGGAAGCAACTAGGGCATTGTCAAGATTATAATAATTACATAAGATAAGAACTTTTTTATAATGGTGTAGAAAATAATTCAGAAAAGTAGTGAATACTTGTTCTTTAAACATGCACTGACTTCACCTATAATCTTCCTCAATCTCAACACAAGACAAATTTTGTACATCAATCCACATTTGTGCAGTTAGTTACCAAAATGTTTATTATTGCTTGCTTGAGATAGAATTTAATTTGGTTTACACTTGAATTTACTGTATAGATCAACTGTACAAAGAGCTGCCCTTTATAATAGTTGTATATAATATGGTACACTGTAATGGAAATGAATACATTGAAAAATATTTTTGAAAAGTCCTGCAAACAAGTGAGGAAGTATAACAAATTAATCAACTGGTTTGTGATGTGGCTTTCATTGATCTTGTCCTTTGCAGCCACAGAACTTTATGGAACACAGACAGACATGCCAGGATTTACATGAGAAAAAATAAATTTAGAATACTGTTGTCCACCATTCATCTATAGTGTAGTTATCAGTAACTCAGCTTTTTTTTTAATTCTCACCTTATCAGACTGAAAGTAGCTAACTCAATTGTATGACCCCATAACTTGATTGATCTATTAATGAACTGTGAACTCTGCTTTTCATTTCTTATTAACAGATTGACCTTAATAACATTGCTAAACTCTGCATACCTTTTTCATTAAAAAAAAATTAGAGGACTTTAGGATTTCACACCCAAAACTACTGCCTTTTCTCTTTGGCCTCATCCATTCACTTGATTTATAGGTGCAATCACATTCATTTCTACCCAGAAGTAAATAATAATTTCAGTGAAACTCACACCAGTAAAATATACTTTGCAGCCCCAACACTGCAAAGATTTAGATTTAAGAGAAATAGAATACTAAAATCTACTTTAATGTCCAGATAACATGAAACCCTTTTTGTTTTAAAATGGAAATGATTTGAAAATTCTTCTTAAAAATCAACATGCATTTCATAAGGCATTTGTACTCAATCATAATAACTTATTGCATTTTGAAGGTGAGGTCAGTTTTACAAGTCAATATGTGGCTCATACAAAAGCTACTCAAAGCAATATACCAGAAGGACTGAGTATAAAATGAATAAAAGATCAAACATTTAAGGATAAATAAGCTATACTATATTTCAATAAAACAAACCACCACAGCCTCCTTAAGAACACTGTTGTCTTTTTCTGGCCCAAGATAGGAGGAGGAAATCAGCTGAGCTAAACCTGCAGTTGCAAAGTTTGAAATATGCTCCAGATCTTTAAAATTTTGTGCATCTTTGAGGAAATGAGTTCAATCAGAATAAGGATCCAGAAGGGAGAATTTTCTTTCCTTGTGTCCCTTCTACAAGCTTCTCTCGCATTCTAATATTTAAATTGCTCCGCATTTTTTGCTCTTTTTTCATCCCTGTGTGATCAATATTGAGACCTAAGAGATAGATGTCAACACATGAAAACCAGATTGGGGAAGAAGGCAATATTCTTACACTGGGAGTTAATTTCAAGGATGAGTGGCATTAAATGATAGATTAAATCATAGGTGGTGAAGTTGCAGCTTATGGGCCATGTGTACAACCAGCCTTCAGTTTTTGTGGCACACGCTAATGGAAAAGATCTGGATTGTTTAGAACAGAGGCCTGCAAATGATAGTGGTGGAAAACTAGGTCCACTGATAGTTTAATTCCTTCTCCAGACAGCCCAGTCTATTTTCTTAGACTGTTCAGAATGCCAAATGATTGTATATTTATCTTTTCACAACAGTTACTACTTCTCACTTTGTTACCCTGAAAATTGGGGGTCCCGTTTGGTAATTAAAAATACCAAAGATGAGGAAATTAAACTCAGAGCACTGTTTTAGCTAGCAAAAGGCAGGGTAACGTAGCGAGATCTTTCACCCTATGTCTACAGCTTCAGGTCAGAGAGACAGTCAACGGGATTTAAATAAACAGATAACAACTTTATTAAACATAAACAGTAAAATCAACAACACGCACACTAACTAACTTAAAGAATAAGAAAGGGAGTTTAAGGAAAGCAGGTGATATGACACCTAGTCATGTTGTCCTGGAGGAACTGGAGCAGAGGAAGATGGGCTCAGCTGGATGCTGAGGGGAACTCCTGAACAAACCGGCAGCAGGACAAGATGGATGTTCAAGGGGAACCAAAGAAGTTTCAAAATTGGGAACCTTATATAGGGTGGATCATGCCTGTCGGCTATGGCAAACCAAATAGGAATAAAAGGAGTTTTGATGCTAGACATGATGGGATTTGCTTTGAAAAACAAAGAGTGGCTGGAGAGTTGATGGCCCTCTGAAAAGTGTGGTTTGGCAGGAAACCGCGCCACTATTGTGGAGTGTGGGTATGGGAGTCCCCTGAAGTGACATGAGGCTTGAGAGTTGCTGGCTTGAATGGGGAATGGAATGTGAACTATTAATCAGCTGCAGCCAGTATGTGCCTATTTCGGAGAACAACCCAAACATGTGTAGCGGGGCCGCCGAGTGGAGTCTAGCCAGGGCCGAATTAAATGATATCAAAGCGATATCTAGGAGCCCCCATTTGGGATATCATAGCCGGCATAACAACTTCACCTTCTATTTGATATCTTTCACTCTTTATTAATATGATTATTTTATTCAATAGTGTCATAGGACTTTGAGGAAACTATGAGACTCAAGATTATGAAACTACTCTGGCTTCAATTCTGTATAAGCTGTGCTCTTTTTCTCAGAATAAATGTCTGTGGTACATGCCTACATTAAGGCTGGTGTTGTCTCTGTGAACAAAGAATTTCCAGTATAATCTCTCCAGTCACTGACGAGCCATTCTTTTGAGCAGGCATTCTATATCCAAAGTTTTTAGAGCTTGTTCTCACAACTTATTAATAAAGACATACTGGAACAAGACTTGCTTGTCTTGAAATGACATATGGTTTTTACTTGGAAAAACAAGACACAGAATTATTTTAGGAAAACAATAATTGAGCCTATTTATTTCAGTTCAGTAAGTTAACACTCCACCACCCATCCCATAGTTTTGCCCTTTCAGACTCATTATAGAAAGATATCTTTCAACCAGTTCTTCTCAGGGCCATGTGACCAGTGTGATCAGCAACTCTGTCAAAAATCAGCTCTCCCAAGCTTGTTCCTTGGGTTGGTGTTTTGAAGTCCAAATAAATTAATAAATTCTTGAATTTGCCAGTTAATGATTACTATGTTGATTGTGGATACAAAATAAACTTTGGTACTTTCTAAGTTATTTGTATCAAACAATATAACTCATTCAAGTCTTATGAAGCTGTGGTTGGTACACAAGCTCTTTGATTTTCAAATGTCAAGTAACAAGATTTATTCCCCAACTGTTATATGTGCCCCATTACTACCACCAAATAGCTTGTGCTTCTCCCACATCTCTAACCACTTAGCAACTTCTGACCATAAAGACAGACTCAAAAGCAAACATAGATGCTGATTTCCTTTTGGCACTGCTATAGCCCCAAGACATCAATTTAACTGTGAAATAGAACCTTATTTCTGTTCCACATATCTTGGATTGCCATCAGAAACCATTTTGTAGAATGTATACCATGAGAACAATGCAATGCAAAATGGAGAGGGAAAATAGCTGAATCCCCACCCTATCTCTAACAGAAAAAAAAATGAATATCTAAGTTTCATTCACCACGCTATATACAGATCGGACACACTTTAAGTATTTCTACATCTTTTCCACAGCGAACAACTTCTTCCCCTTAAAACAATTGTAGAAAGAAAATGTCTCTTCTACCTATTGTTAGTCTTTCTACTGGATAGTTAGATGTGGAAATATATGTCAGGACAGCAAATTAATTATCAGTCCAAAACATCTGGTGTTCATACAACTGGCTGCAACATGTTTCGCCAAAAGTTTCTAAACATTTTCCAGGGCTATAGCATCTGGAACATCAAACAAACTTTTTAAAGAGCAAATAGGTATTTTAATGCATATTTATAAAACAGTTTGCTTGTGGAAAAAAATTCTAAACATTATTCAGGTCCAGATATAAACTGGTAGTAATTTTAAACAAATTGTAAATGTTTTCTGCTCCCTTAGTGCCTCAATATGTCAAAAGACACATGAACAGAACAGAGTTATTATTTAGCATGCAACAAAATGAGTTCAGCAACAGACACCCTTTGAGCTGAACAAGTTTTTCTTTAAATTTTCTTGACATACCCACAGATTCGAAAAATTCACTAGAAACTGATCTGCATCTATTATTTTGCCAATAGAGTTGGAGAAGTACCAGACACAGACTGCAGAAGAATATATCATGGAGTTACAATACTGGCAGATTCTTTTTTTCCCAAATGAAATATTAAAAAATAAAAATTGCATGATTTCAAAATCCAATATTGAAAGAGGAGGGGGCTACATCTTATTTCTTTATTCAAAATTGAAACCAAAATCCTACCATGGACTTTTCTAAGAGTTTGCATGTTATTCCAGAGATGAATATGAGAATGTTATACAGCACTAAGAATATGATCAACTGCCATTGCATTTAACTTACTTATTTGACGTGAAGCAGGGGTGGTCCCGTAAACTACCTCTCTGAAACACTGTATAAGCCTGTCCAAGGATTCTCAGGGAAGCGTGCAGTAGTGTTTATTTTTCCAATGTTTTTTGTAAATAAACTATGCATTCAGAAATACAGTGCAGAGCCATAATGGTGACTCTAGTACCAATGGAAATGTGTTAATTTTGTAAGAAATATTTCATTCATGACAGCTATCTATAAAATTATATTTGATGGTAATCTTGCTGACAGTTTAGAATTAACAACTAAGATTATGTAACAAACCATCAGCCACCTGAATATAAATTCTTGACTTTACTTTTACTATCAAAGAACTTTTGTATTCACATGTTTGGAAACAGTGATTGTACCCTCACAGTTCCTATCTCCCCAGCCTCAACCTGCCCTCTTTTATGGAAATTTCATCTCTCTTTCCGAAATGGAAAGTTCAGCTGATATTTCATATGCTTAGCACAATATATGAAATTATTTAGCCTGTTTCACAAGGAAAGATTATCTCCTTATAGTTTTCCTTCTGAGAAAGTCTGAGCATGATTCATCCAAAGATTAAGCAATTCTTCCACTTTTGAAAATAATACTAATACTACTAATATAACTTTTTAACAATTAGACCCAATTCACAGCATTTAACACTTTTAAATCTAAATCTGTTGGAACACAGTTCCTGAACTTTTTAATAATTAGAATGTTGACTCTTTTAGGTTTTACATCTTCTGAAAACAAGTCACTGAGTATTTGATCTATTTTTCTCATTTAACATTTCTATTGAGGCTCCTGCAGTTTAAATACCATTCCCCACTTTGGTTACTCAAAAAAATACAAGATACAAGGGATACAGAGGGAGGACTAGAAGAAAAATATAGCTAAAGTATTTTTATTGCTAGGGAGGTTCATTTCTGACCCACAGGAATGCTGTTTAAATATTGCTTTTCTAACTACATATATAACAACAAGGTGGGATGTAGGTTAGAAGGATAAAGCAGAATGAGAGTGATGAAGCATGACTTTCACTCCCTTGTACTCTGACAGCTCATGTGAGAATCTTGTAAAAATATTTATTCCAAACTAGGGAAGTTAGATTCTCTGCTCCTTCTGTTTTCAGTAACTGCTGATGTTTGTCTCACACTTTATGAAACAGACATTGATTAATTTATTTATCACAGTTATAGAGTGGTCCTTAGTAAAATTCTCTGGGTATTTCACAATGGATGAGTATGTGGATATGCAGGAGAGTGTTACCCTGATTACTTGGGGTCCCGGGAGGGACACCTATATGCTCTCTCAATTAACTAAGTTTGGGGAAATTAGCTAAGAGCACAAGCTAGCAATGCGAGAGGTAGGGCAACGCAGCGGAACCTTTCACCCAAAGTCTACAGGGTCAGGCCAAGCCAAGAAGCACACCAAGTTATAAGAATAATTGAGATCTTTATTAAATACAGACAAACAGTGTATGCAACATACACACTCAGATAACTATAGAAAATAAAGGTTGGAGTGGGACAGAGGGATTTTTCAGAGGGATTGTTGAATTGGGTGATACGACACCTGTCCTGAAACCCGGATAGATCACTGCAAAGGTCCGAAGTTGCATAGTCTCAGCCAATATGAGTGCCTGTGCTAGCTCGTGCTCCTGTTGGGCGGGAGCCTTTTGGTGTTTGAATCCCCAGTTCCACACGAAATTCCCCTGAAAGATGGCACGGAGAGGGTGGACTCTCTCTGCCAAGATTTCAAGAAAATCTCGGGGGAAACTGCAGGTTTCCAACCGGGGGCTCAGAGCAGGGACAATGGCGAGCTTTGGAAGCTTGAGGCTGGCTTCCACTTGCTGTGTGTTCTCCTTTTCCTGGCTCTCACATGTGCTGGCAATGTCCTGTGCCTTATCAAACTTGGCGGGGGCTTCCTCCTGAACCTTAGCCTGGTGCGATCCTTCTTGGTGCTCTGAAAGCACTATTGTCTCCGAGGTGGCTGGATACGACACCTGTCCTGAAGCCCGGATAGATCACTGCGAAGGTCCGAAGTTGTGCAGTCTCAGCCAATATGACTGAGAGAAAGGCACGCCAAGCAGAGCAGCGGCAAGATGGGATGGAATTCAAGAGCGATCTGAGGAAGGTCTCGGAATCGGGGAATTTTATAGGGAGAAATGTAACCACAGGCTATTCCGTACTTGGGGAAAACAATGAGTTTCGGGTGCGACACAAAGCTTTGGAAAGGTCAGAATTTAGCATGATTGAGTTAAGTCCAAATTGACAAAGGAGTAGCCAGTACGCAGATGCACAGAGTGCTTGACAATTGAGAATTCAGCTTGCCAAGTTGCCTGCTCTGGGCAGGGATCTCTTTGTAAGTAGCGTGCATACATAATTGAGTGTTTGCAGAGAGGTCTCCTAAAGCGGTGATCTGGCTATTTCTGGCGTGCCTGTATTGTGTTGGAATATTGCAGCAATTAGTGGCCGAGCCTAGTTCTGTGCTTGTCTGTGGGCCTCACAAACACGTGGAGAGGGATGGTGGAAGAGAGCCAAATTACTGATATCAAAATGATATCTATGTCACCTTAAGTGCAGCCCAGCCATGGCAGTAACAAGGGAGAGAGAAAGAGAAGTGTGGTGTGGTTCTGGCCCTTTCTATCTTTTGCTCTAGCCTTGCCATTAGCATCTCATCCCACAAGCTATCCTCAAATCACTACTCAGGAGAAGAACATAGTGAAGACAAAATTTGACCTAGAATCCTAGATGGATTGTGTCAGTATTGAACAGCTTCTTAAGAAGGTAAGGTGAGCAAAGGGAAGAGTGAACCCTTTAAGCCACTGCTAGATTTTACAGACCAGCATACGTCTATTTTTTCTAAAATACAAAGATTTACATGGTAGCTTTATGATACTACAGCTATTAGTTGTTAAAGTTTTTATATTTTAAGTCAGTAATGCATCTAGGAAAGACGGATTATGTCATCTGAAGGTACAAAACAATTCATATTTCTTGCTCAGTCTTTCATATTTCCCAATCAGAAAGTCAGGATTCTAATATAGCTTTACTGTGATGCTAGCACAGAGATATTAACAACAATAGGTTATGGCTCACTTTCACAACACAAACACCCAAAGCATGGTAAATGATATTTAGCAAACTTAAAACAGTTGAATTTACCACCAAAGTCAATTCATTTTAAGCAGAGAGTTAGGCTTTTTAAAAAAAAAAAAAAAATTAAACACAGCCTGTTTTCCATGTTCCAAGAGTCTGTTTAATTTCCCCCATTTCATTTCAGATAAAATTATTTGCCTTTTGCCCCCAAGGAGAAATGTAGAGTTACCTTAGATTTAGTTTTCAGATTAAAACAGAAAACAGGAAAACTACATAAAGCTCTTCACAATGCAAGATTTAACTCTCAACAGTAAGACCTGCATATGCTCAGTCAATCCATTTCACTCTAGTTTACAACATTTGAAAAATGGAACTTACATTGCTTTCCTGTTTCTTGTTGTGGGGAGAAACAGACCTTGGTGATGTTGTCATTTTCACTTTTGTTTTGGAACTGGGAGCATGCAAGGAACTCTGGCCAAGAAGAATTCACCATCCCAAGAACAGGTTCACATCCTTCCTTTGCAGCCTCACAAAATGATCTACAAGGCAGGAGCCCATGGCTAAGAAGAAAACAAGAAAAGCAAATACCCAAAATTACTTCCTGTCAATATGAAAAAAAATCATTTTCATTTTTAATTAAAGTGACAAATCTGTTGTTTGCTGTGAGCTGATGAAAGATCTACAGCTGAAATAAATTTTAGGTAAAAGAAAATCATATTGAATGGCAAATAATGGGTTTGAACTGTAAAAGTCAAAACTACTATTACTGATATTGTTTTTATTTGTTTATAGGCAGTGGTGTTTATAATAAACAGTGGCATCTAAGCAGTGGCTGCATAATTTTGTTGGCAAACTTCAACAAGTTATGGAACTGGTCAGCTATATACTTACTCTTTTGGTCTGAAAAAATTCCAAGTTCAGTTTATGATTTTAAATTCAGATTTAAAATCTGAATTTCAAGGAATTAGTGATTTCTACAAGGAATTCTGAGTGATTTCCTACCTGAGGGAGTATACTGCAAGGGGGAAATTTAGGTATACAGCCACACTGTTCCTCTTAACTCCACCCCACCCCTGGAACACAAAGAAAATTACAGACTAGAATGTTTTTACTATAAATTTACTTGCAAGCCAGAACAAACTGGAGGAATGCAGTACGAGCCCAAAATATTTTAATTTTTGCCTGAGGCAAAGCAGCAAATGTCAAGGTTCCTATTAAAAAAACTAGCCAAGGTGGATAATATTCAGTCAATCAGTATCCAAGACCAAATTATTTGTCACCTGGGGTAAAAATCTGTACGAGAATTCTCTCCCTCCCTGGCATTGAAAACACAATGATAATTCAGAATAAAATGTGTTGTCCTTACATGATATCCCAAATTCCCTGTCTGAAGCAGTTGGCTCATGGTGCCTAATGACTGGAGCAGCTTTGGGGGAATATTGCCAAGAATGCCTTTGGTGTGGCAATCAACCCAGCGTCTAATATTGAGAGGGTCATTCAATACATGATTCCTTATATCACATTGGCAATACAGAAAAAGAAAATTCTGCACTGAATGTAGTTTTTGCTGCAAATCAGTCACATAGGGATGGGGGAGCGATGGGAGCAATTCACCCTAGTGGCAATGTTTTTGGAGTGTCCCAGCTCACGGCCACATCCCCATGCACTGCAGCCACACCCCTGCGCCATAGCCCCGTACCCCTCCTGCCCCCCCTCCATGCACTCCAAACTCCACCACTGCAGCAACTGCTACAATTCTAATGATGGCATCCCTTTGGGGGACTGTAACAGGGCCTAACTGCTTCCCAGAGCCTTTCACCTTTAGACAACAGCTCATCCATGTACCCGAGGAAGCAATACCAGTAGGAGGAAAAGGAAATACAAATGAATGAAGATTACTACTGAATTAGGGCAATTTAGGCATAGGTTTGACGGGTTACCAAGACATATGTTCCAAGGCAGAATGGTAGGACAGCAGTTCAAACATACCAGCTTTCAAAATGACAAAGACGATCCATAAAGAACTATATAGGGACACATATGTGACAAAAAAGGGGGAAATATTAGCTGTGTGAACTGATATTCTTTTGTAATATGATAAAATATTATTTAGCAAGAAGAAGAATGTTCTTTTTTACAAAGAGGAAATAAAATAGGCTCCTATTTATCTTGACCAATTCAGGAGTACTCTCTAGGTTACTGCTCTAAACTTTCACATTGGCAGACATTAAAATATTTAAGGCCATTCATTCTCCAAAAATAAAGTTCCCTTAGAAACAGGAAAAGAGTTGTTGAATGGCTTACTCTGAAGAGTAAGCTCGAGTGGTAACTTATCAGGAGAGAAGCTACAAGTCATATTTTGTTTCTTTTCTATACTCTATAAGCTGGTATTTTACATGATGCTGAAATGCTTTGTCTTTCATCGCATCACACGGTAGTAGTGAAAGACTGTATTTTAAAATTAATCTACCATTCAAAGGTAAACTTCCACTCAAAGATTAATGTACAACAAGCATGATTTGAGATAAATCACTGTCAGTCCAATGAGAGATAAGCTCAATGGGGTTATAAATAAAAGACATTTAGTATCATATCAAAAAGGTTTCAATCAATGCTAGAAAAAATATTCAAAGTATTTTGGATATTAGTAAACTACTTCTAAAAGAATATATTAATACATTTATTACAAATGCAACAATTACACAATAAACATGTTTTGAAGTGTGTGAATCATTAATAATTACTGCACGAAACAACATTAATTAAAGTCCACATCACTGAATTAATAAAGGGGGATTATGACTTCTGAATTATTCCCTGCACCTTACCATAAAATGGTTTTCTGTTGAAAAGAAGCAGCTCAAACTAGCTCACAAACTCTCAAAAATAAACAAGTAGCAATAAAAGAAAACCAAGTAGCAGAGAGAAGAAAACAAGCAGGGGGAAAAAAACCTTCCCCAAAGTCCTGTGAAACATAATCCAGAGGAGGGCGACCAAAATGGTGAGAGGCCTGGAAGCCATGCCCTATGAGGATAGACTTAGAGAGCTGGATATGTTTAGTCTGCAGAAGAGGAGGTTAAGAGGGGACATGATAGCCATGTTTAAATATTTGAAGGGATGCCACGTAGAGGAAGGAGGGGACTTGTTTTCTGCTGCTCCAGAGACCAGGACAAGGAGCAATGGATTCAAGCTGCAGGAAAGGAGATTCCACCTGAACCTCAGGAAGAACTTCCTGACAGTCAGGGCTGTCCAGCAGTGGAATCTGTTGCCTCGGAGTGTAGTGGAGTCTCCTTCCTTGGAGGTTTTTAAGCAGAGGCTTGATGGCCATCTGTCGGGATTGATTTGAGGGTGTTCCTGCATGGCAGGGGGTTGGACTGGATGGCCTGTGTGGTCTCTTCCAACTCTGAATTTCTATGATTCTATGATTCTATTCTATGAATACCTTGTTGGAAGACCAGGACTGGGATGTCCAGAGATAACTCCTGGATGCATTGATTAAAAATTATTATCCTACCTACAGTACCTACACACCAGCCTCCAAGGTTTCTTTGAAATCTCTAGACAAGAAATCCTATTTGCCTAACTACTGAACTAATGCATACTATATAATGTATACTTCAGCCTGTCATGTGGCATTTACAAATTGTCACTACTTACATTATAATAATTGTTCCAACCCAAAGAAACACAATCAAAAATTCTCAAGTCAACGTAATTTTCCACCAAAGTCATTTCAGCAGAGGATTCCAGCATAAAATAGATGAATGAGAACTAATAACTCATTTGGGCTTCAATGGAGATGATAAAAAGACTTCCTTTCCCATGTTTTTATTTATAGCATTTATACTTTTCTCCTCAGCCCATAAGGTCTGCAGAATGATTTACAGATGAGTAAGAACCCAAAAGTATAGGCATTAATTACTTAGTAATTTTATAATGATTGTGTTAATCATCAGTTAACATTGTTGTGAACAGTCACTATAATTATTTTGCATACATTTTAGCTTTAACTTTTCATTTGTTGACATAGGCCCTTTCCATACTGTCCTCCCATCCCAGCATAGGGACAGATTAAGAGTGGTACCGTGACAACAGTTTTGTAGGATGTTGTCATGGTCCCATTCCTCTCCTGTCCCCAGATTGACGGGTTTTCCCCATCAATGACCCAGAATCGGAGCACCATACTACACTTACCTGTCATGTGGAAGGGCAGGAAGTGCAATGGCAGCACTTCCTGATCCAGTGCAGCCTGGGAAAATGCCTAGCTGTGCTGAAGAAGGAAGAGGCAGGCACATCCATCACACTTCCTTCTGCGGGGAGCCAATCCAGTGTGGAGGGGAGTATTCCCATCATGCTCCCTTCCTACCAAAGCCACTGCCAGGGTCGCCACAAGAGGACCAGGCAAGAAGGTAGGGTGCCGAAAGGGCCTCGTTTATCAAATGTATATCCTGCCATTCTCTCAAAAATGGCACTCAGTGTGGCTAATAAAACTGAACTGTCATAGGCCCTTTCCACACATGAAGGAAAAAACGTCCTGAGATGTCCTGAAATGGAGCTTACCTGAAATCTGGTAAATCCGTCGCCACGTGGAGCAGCGCGTTTTCACTGCTCCACACTCCTCGGCATCCCGCGGCATCCTGCGGTGCCCAAAATGGCGGCTTATGACTGGCGGAGGCTCTCCACCGACTGGAGAAGCTCGCCAGCCGGAAAGCCCACCCCCAGCAGATCTGCAGGCACGCCCTTGCGCGGGCCTGCAAATCCACACCGGGCGCTACGATGGGGCTGCACAGGGCTGCACGATCGTCCTTTTTAAAAACCACATGAAAAGTGGTTTTTGAAAAAGCGCGGCGGCGCCACTTCCGGTCACCCTAGCGTGGATTGGGGTGTGGAACTACGCAAAAGTAATCTGCCCCAATCCATTTTACGGTGTAGACGACCTCCGTCAGAGGTCGCGCTACACCATTTTAATACCCCCGTGTGGAAAGGGCCATAGGCTCCTTTTTGCCTTTCTTTGTCATATACATGGCTGCAGATAGGAAAATGTGAGAAATGGAATTAAATGACAAAGAATGCAAAAGGCTATTAGGGACACTGCTTTGTGCATCTCAACAAAAACTTACTAATCTACTTAATCTACAACAAAAACATATTAATCTTTACCTTGCTACAAGATTCTTTGTTGTTTTATAATCAAATTCTGAAAGATCAGAAATGTATAGAAAGCATAAGCAGTAGATTTTTTTCCCCTGCTATGTGATCTTCAATCCATATAATTAAAGTCCCACTAATTGCATGAATATGGAAAGTATAAACAAAAACTTTTACTGCGTAACTTCATTTTTACAGCTGGAAATTACTGTGCTGAAATTCACTAGTATTCATTTGAAATACTAGCAGAAACTCTGGGTGTGTGGTCCTCTTGCAGGTTTTTGCGTTTCTCTGCCCAGTTGCCCCTTCTGTTTTATTAGACATGTTAATGTTACAGCATTCACATCTATACAAAAATACATTTAGATTGTCTTGATGAAAGTTTATGTGAATATTAGGAAAACTTCAATAAATTACTTAAAGCATAATAATTATAAATGTGTCTTTCATGCAGCAGTATGTTTGCATGGGTTATACATAACACTTGACAGCCCTTTATGACTTGTGGGGATCATGAAAGAAACTTGTATAAGAAATAGACACTGGTAGGTCAGTTTATTGTTTGGAAAGAACCAGCAAAATGCATTTACCACAACATTTGTCACAAGGACAACTACAGTTGGTCATCTAAGCTCATTAAAAGCAAACCAACATGATTTTAAGTAGCAATCACATTTTGTACAGATATATTTGTTCACCCACTCGATAACAAAATTATGGCTAAGCATTTACATCTTGATGTAATTTTTATATACCAGATGTTAAAAATAAATAGGAACTACCATTCACATATTTTAAAAAAAATTAAATATGTATGAAGTCATTATAGGACATGGTCTAATCTAATATTATTCAGTATGAACTCCTGTATTCCCTGACTAAATTTATTTATTTAGCAAGATTGGTAAATGTAAAATTGGCTGTCAGAGTTCTATGCAACTTATATTTTGCACATTCCCAATGAATAAAGAAATGCCCCCTCTTCCATCAAAAGATCATAGTAATTCCTGTAGTAAAATTACTTTGAGAATTTGCAGTAAAATGTTATAGAAAGAGAAAATAGATGCTAGCATTGTTTTTTCAAATAAGAATTCTTCCTAAATTTAGTTATTCATTCATTGGATATGTATCCTGCCTTTCTCCCAGAGCTGCCATGCAAGGAGAAGGCTCTCTGAAGAACTACTTTTTAAATTTTCTGAAGGCAGGAAAAAGGCAGGAAAACAGGAGGAAGCACTGCTGCTGAGATTCCTGAGGTTAAAAAGAGATGGAAATAGGACACCCAATTGACTTCCCATTGGGGACATCAGGGATAGACCCGGGCAGCATTGTTGGGTACAATTCAGTGAGAAAACACTGCTTCTATGAGGTATTGCTTCTAAGATTTGTGAGGAAGGAAGGAAAAGATGGGGAAACAGGACAAAGAGAGCAGGTTGTAGTTTTGTTGTTGTTGTTTTGCAGTGTTTGCATATTTCAGGTAGTATCAAATAAAAGAATATAATTTAAAAAGAGCAGTTCTTGAATCATATTAAGCTGAAAGTCCCATTTTAAAAATGTACCTTTGAAACATTTTCCAAAGAAAAGCACAGCTTCCAACTAGTAATAAGCTTCATGCTCTGTATATAACCAATCACCAAAAGTCTACCAAAATTTTTCCAAGCCTTTACCTTTTAGAGGAATTACAATGTGAAGGGTTCCACTGTAGCTTCCTTTATTAGGGAGTTCTGAAATTCTGTATTGTTCACAAACCTTCCCTTGATAATGCACACAGGAGGTATCATAGATGTTCTATGCATCTGAAGCTCCCTACTCAATCAAACTGTGTGTTGATCATGATCCAGTTCATGGTTGTTATGTTGGGTACAGCTCTTTCATACAACATGATAAAGCTATCTCACCCATTCGGTATCCCAGATGTTAGAAGAATACCGAGAAGATGACTCCAATAGCTTTTTTTTCCTAATCAGTATTGTCAACATAATAATCGGTGCATTGCTGTGCAGGTTTGGACGCAAACTAGATTACCCAAGTTAACCAGAATGGCAGTAAACAATTCACCCTCACAAATTTTGCACATTCCTTCCTTACACTACTGGGTCATACCATTATGCACACTAAACAGCCATCAAAGGAATTGGTCACAGAAATGGTACACTGATAGCGAAATGGACCCCTAGTTTGACTGTTTAGCCTTTTTCATATCTTTATGTACACTGATCACATGCCCAGATGAGGGAGTTGAATTACATCCATTTGTCCTGCCATATAATAGCCTGCCATCCAACTTTTCTGCATTTAGCAAGTAATGTAGAAAGGAATTTATGTGCAAGAGCTAAAACCCTGATTGTGCAGGGATCCTAATAATAAAGAATAGCCTATGTGCTGATAGCCATATATTAATAGAACCATACATTGCTAGGCAGGTAAGCACAGCCCTGATCCCCCCTCTAGACATGCATTGTTTTTTTTGTGAAGAGGGCTATTAAATAAATTCTGTAAATAACAAAGTTGTAAATAACAAATTCTGAACAGAATAAAGATAGTGATCTGTTTGATGCACATTTTATACATTATTAGAAAGTAAAGAGAGATATATAAGATATGGCAATAACAGTGTACATATTCCAGCTACTGAGTATTCACGAGATGCCTGAGTTTGAGAGTTTGGACAAGATGTTCCAAAGTTGTATTTGTTTATATTCTTAAATGTATGTGTTAATTTTTTAATATGCATTGAATACTGTGAGCATTAATAGTTGCCACTTGTTCAGAGTATTATTAAACAAGTGTTGCCAGTTACTGTCTTACTTGCCAGCAAAATGACCTCAAGATGGTTCACCAAGTGTTCTCTGGCGTCACACTCATCATGAATCAATTTAATTGTAGAAAGCCAGATATGAAGATATAGCAAAAAAGTCTCTCACATTCAATGACTCAATCCAAGAGAAAGGAATGGCAGAATGCCACACTTCTTTCTATAAATCATCTTGATTAATTTCATGAAGAGCAGTGTGGTTGAGTGTGGTTGTACCATGAAAAAAAAAAAGATAATTTTCTGTAGATTTTCCCTCTTTTATGTGATAATTTCCTGTCCTAGTTTTGCATGTGTATTCTTCAATAACAGAACAGCACTGGAATGACTGGAAAGAACCCTAGTGAGTAGAGTATTCAAGAATACAGAGGGCAAAAATGAGCAAAGTTTTTTATACCACATACCATGCCAATGAAACTCAGCATGCTGTGAATATTAGCGGCAAACAGCTAAAAGCCATTCAGGTTTGCCACCAACATTCAGCAGCAAAAGGAGGAAACACGTTAAAACGTTCCCCACCCTTGCTTCTCTTAATAACTTCTTCTAGTTTGCCATTGAAATTTTTGGAAGTATGATTTTCTGCCAAGAATAGTGAAGGTGGGGAAACAGACTCCAGGTTTTCCTTCAGTTTTATTTGTTTATTAATTTATTTTATTAAAATATTTATATCCCACTCTTTATCCAAAGATGTCAGAGCAGCTTGCAATAAAAGCAATAAATAATAAATAATTACAAATGTTTAAAAGAGTAAAATATATTAAATAGTTGTCCAATGTAAAACAACAGTTTAAAACCAATTAAAACAGTCTTGAATGATATAACTATAAAAAAGGTACAGCCTGGATAAAATCAGCTTAGCACAACGACTTTACTAAAAAGCCGGGTCTTAATCAGGCCTTCAGAGGGAGGGTATTCACAACCAGGGTGCCACTGCAGAAAAATTTAAGCACGCTTTTCAATTCCCTAGTCATCTCCAGCAAGACAGTACAAAGGAAGAAGTGCAGAATATTGTTCTTATGGCCTACTGGCTTGAAAGGATAGCTGAAATGGAGACTAGCCAGGCTCACCAACACAAGACATACAAGTTATATGTGCATGGAGAAGGGACACTAACAACATCTCCTTAGCGTTCCATTAAGAAACAAGGTCTAAATTTGGCTAAATGAAAAAATATAAATTCCTTGTTCTTTTCTAGTATAGATAATCATAACTGCATATCTTAACAAATGAAATCTGAAACATGTGTGGCCAAGCAACATCACAGTGTAGTCAAGATGGTAAAATTAATGAGGAAAAACACTTAAGCTACAAGGGGTTGCAGCAGTTTCACTTTTGCCTGAGCCTACTGGGAAGAGAAAGGTTCCATCTCAATTATTTTCTTCTCCCTGCTGAACTAAGGGCCTTTCCACACTACATTGTTATAGTGCTATTATTCCACTTTCATCATCCTATGGAATTCTGGGATTTGCACTTTAGGGAGGGGCATTTAGAATTCTTGGCCAGAGACCTCTTTGGTGTCAGTAAACTACAAACCCCAGGATTCCACAGAATGTTGAAAGTGGAAGAATAGCACTATAACAGTGTAGTGCAGAAGAGCCTTAAGTGAGTGACAATTTTTGCACTTCCAATGCATTGAGAAGCAACTGAAGTAACCTAATTAAACGGGGGGAATGAGATGGGAGGAGAGAAACTGCATATTTTAAAAGCAGTGAAGTGGCGTAATAGAGGATTACTTGGGACTGTCCTTGCCAAATTAGGATATCTGGAAGGTATATAAATTTACAAGCCACACTGCATAACCTATTAGAAGAAATACCAGGTTGCTTACATGGCAGATGAATATTCAGAGTCTGCCAGTCTGAGCAAGGCACAATTCAAAGGGCTGGTTATGACTTATAAAGACTTAATTCAGCTCAAGTCCAGGATATTTGAAGGATCATATTCTCCTGCACAAACCTGCCAACAGTTTGAGAGCTTCTGGGAGAAGAGGAGATCCTTCTCTTTGTTCCACCACCCTGGCAGGTGAGAACACAGAAGAACGCTTTCTCAGTGACTGCTCCCAGGCTCTCGAACTCCATTCCCAGTGAGTTAAACTGGCTCCTTGCTATTTTCCCCAGGCAAGTAAAGATTATCTTGTTTTGGGAGGCCTTGGAAGGATGATTGCTCACTAGGAAAGGGCCTTGCATAATGTGCTGAATTTTCTATTTTTCTATTTCTATTTTCTGTTTTCCTTTTAATGATTAATATTTTAATGGGCTTTAATTTTTGATTGTCTAATAACATTTTTAACTTTTATATGTTGTAAATTTCAGCTATGTATGTTTTAACTATTGTAAACTACCTTGCGTCCTGAACTGGGGGAAGGGTAAGATGTTGTCGTTGTTGATCATGGGATATGAGAACATTAGGAAATTAGAAAAATTAGGATTTTTCAGGTAGAGTCACAAAAGTATGCTGCCTGAAAATACTGTAAAGCTGCATTTTGAATGAGGTACCGGGTCCTTGAAGCTGAAAAGTTAATTGCTTTTTTCTCTTTCCTCATTTCTTCTGTTAACTTGTGTGGGAAATGTTACATATAAGCAGTAGGAGTTACATTTTAGAAATCTACTTCATTATTTGACATTTAAAGTTTGATATAGCTGAGTGGACATTAAGAAATAGTGAAAAGACAAAGTAAGAAACGTAAGTTCCAGAAAAGTATTAAGTAACTTCCATATGAGTAAGTTGGGTAGATAACTAGAGCATATGTTGCAGATCAGCAGTTCAATAAAGGTGTAAATCCAAGCTATAAGTCTTCCATTCCAGATCTGGGACCAATAACTTTGATACTGATCACAAAACCATTGTGCATTTTATTGACGTCTGCAACTTCTGAAAAAATTCTATTAGAACAAATGGAACACCTAGGAAATATAGGAATCTCACACAGTTACTAATCATATATTATTTCGCGAACACTGTCAATCTGCATATTTCCTTAAAGTGTCTGTGGCTTTTGTTCACCTAGTATATAAACTAATCTAAAGCAGGAATATATTGTGCTCTCATTTGTTGAGAAGGATGAATGAAAAGAAAGTTGACAGAGAACGGTACTTTTCAAGTCCTGAGTTTAAAGCAGTTTCAATAGACCATGTCTGTTAGGCCCCAAAATATTTAAATACATTATTTTAATATTTGTCCTGGCTTCATCAGCCCCATTTGTCTTTCTGTTGTCATAATCCAATACATCCCTTACCATGAGCTAACACCTCTTCAGTTCTGCTTTCTCATTGTTGTGTGCCTTCAAGTTATTTCCAACTTATGACCCTAAGGCAAAGCTGTAACGATTTGTTTGGAGAGATTTCCCTTTGCCTTTCTCCAAGGCTGAGAGTGTGTGACTTGCCCAGTTAGGTTTCCATGACCAAATCAGTATTGAACCCTAGTCTCCAGAATCATAGTACAATGTTCAGACCACTACATTACGCTCACTCTCCCAGTTCAGCAAACTGAAGATCTCCTGATCACCAAAAGGCTCTGTCTGCTTTCATTTACTGGCCCCAGTGTCTCGGATTCCTTTCCTGAAAAGGAACTTCCTACCCTAAAGCAGTGCCACTTTTCTCTCATCCTTCGAACATTTTTAACCCTTATTCCTCATCCTCAACTGAGACTAAGTCTAAATATAGAGCATAAATACAATCTAGAGACTGGAATGTAAGGCTGAAACCCAGAAACTACAGTATTTGACTTTTCAAATACTACATGGAGATCCTATTTAAATATTTACCTCTCTTCCCCCTTCTCCCCCTTTTTTTTCCTTTTCCTTTCTCCTTTTTTCCCATTTTATAGTTTTCAAATTTGGTATTTTCTACAGTCTTTTCCTTACTTTTCAATTAAGTTAAGTAAAGAAGGTTTAAAAAAAAAAAGCACAAATAGGTTAGCTAAAGAGATTCAAAAAGGTACTTCTTTTTAAAAATTTCTTATGGCTATAGCAAAATTATTGTCGACAATGCCCAGCCCATGGGTAATACTCTGTTGCTCCCAATGGCTCCAACAATGGAATCCTCTTCTGTTTCCCTGATTGCCCAGATTTGGTCAGTAGATAATGCTGAATCAGGCTCACATTGCTGCACTGCTGAAGGAGCATTGTCTAGCTCTGGCCATTTCCACACTAGACTGTTAGGGTGCTATTATTCCACTTTCAACATCCTATGGAATCCTGGGGTTTACAGTTTAGCGAGGGGCATAATGGAAGGAAAAAGAGATGTGCAAGAAGAACTGGTCTTGTAGAAAGTTGTTGGTAGGAAAGTGAGTGGGAGACAGTGAGTATGTTGTTGAGGAGGAGACTACAGAATATACAAGCTCATTGCTATAATAATCTTCAGGCAGAAGTTGGGTTCATGCTCAATTTTTAGAGAGGAGGGTGTGGTGGCTTAATCCATATGACATATAGATCATTGCTTTGTAAGACCTGTTTCTTAATTCTAAACATGCATGGGAAAAGGAGTCTGCAATGGTTCAGGGGTGAAGTAAAAACATTCTGCACATACTCAGAGGTACTATTACTACATTTTCTACTTCACAGTTCTTCAGATTTTTTAAGATTGATTCACCATCAGAACCTGGGGTCATTATTTATTGCTACACCTCAACTTTCCTTACCTACGGAATAGCAACAAAGCTTTCTAAATAATATAAATGCAACGTAGTAAATAGAAATGTAGTGCTGGAAGAAAGTTCTATGGTCACCGTGATTGCTAAAAAGATAAATGAATAGATTAGGCATGAACTCTCACTAGAGGCCGAGAGGACTAAATTGAAGCTGCTGTAGTTTGAACAGATCATAAGAAGACGTGACTCACTGGAAAAGGTAATGGTCAGCAAAGCTGAAGGCAGTAGGAAAAGTAGAAGACCACATTACAGGTGAATTGATTAAATCAAGGAAGCCACATCTTTGCATCTGTAAGACCTGAGCAGGGCAGTTGATGATGAGGGCTCTTGGAGCAAATAACAGCAACAAACGTAGTAAATAGCTATTTGTTAAATATGATTTCCTGTGTAATTTCTGTGTAAAATTTCTGAATCCTATTCCATCCCACTCCCACAACTGTGTATATATCATGAGGCCTGAATATCACTCTGTATTGCGTCTGAAGAAGTGGGCTTATATCTATGAAAACTCATGCTAAAATAAAAACCAGTTAGTCTTAAAAGTATTGCTCCATTCCATTCACCCCTCCTTTTTCGTATAGTCCATAACATCCATCACAGCTTATATCCTTAGCAATCCTGTACAGTCTGTGATCGCCATCACTGTTTATATCATTTGGAATCATTTTCTTCCAAGCATTACTACTTCATGCCTTCTGTTTGTAGTTTGCTTGATTTTGCAAAATGTAGGCCCTCCTATTATCTTCCCTCCCATGCTACTGGATTCCCAAACTCTGTCCCTTGTTCCAAGCATTCATTCATTTCCAAAAATTCATCTGTGAATTTTTACAGGATATATGCAGTATGTGACTGAATGTGTCTGTATTTCATATAAATTTATGTTTGTCAAAATAAAATAAAACAAAACAAAACAAAAAGCGATGGAAAATAGTGCATTTCAGTGATGTAGTTAAAGTAGTCTCATTTCCTGAAGGAACAATTATTGTTGTGGAATATTTGAGATCTCAAAGTTTGAAAAATAATGAAAAGATAAAGGACCCAGAAAATGAAAGAGCAAACTATATCTATGTTAGAAATTTCTGCATAACCAGGGACAATTAAGTGGGAAGGGGGAAATGACTCAATGTGTATTATGCAATGAGAAATGGAAGAAAGGGACGTTTTTTGCTGTGGATTGGCAATAGAACTTGTTTGGAAAATTCTCAGATTATTTTCAATTGTAAAGAAAAATTACTGAGTATGCTTTCCAGCAGGAACGCATACAAAATGTTTATATTCTCATAACAAAGGCAGAAAAAACCATTCACATTAATACCTACATATATAATCAGAGAGGCAATAGGCACTCAGGTTGCATAAAAGAAAAGAAGAAAAAAAGACTGAGATAAAAGCTAGAATTGACCACAGTAGATCTGAGAGCCAAACTAGACATGGCATTAATTTGATCAGTTTGAACAGTGTCCACATTTTTTGTTTTCTGAGCAGCCTTAGGACCATGCAGAAGCTGCAATTTGCATTTCAAAGGAAATTCCCATTAATGCCAACAAAGGCTTCATCACTAAAAATGCAAATTGCTGGTTCCAAAATGCTCTTTTTGTCAGAACCACCCCCCACATTGCTCCAGCTTGTCTATGGCTGCATGTGCGCACATACGCACACACACACTTGTTAAGTCCAGTTTGGCCCTTTGTCTTCAAGACTGGGCAAGACAAAGAAAGAAAGAAAAAAGAGAGAGAGAGAGAGAAAGAAAGAAAGTCAGTCAGTCAGGAAGAAATGTCATAAATGTTTTTGTTCACACAGAGGTTTTTAGGTGTCAGGTCTGATAACATTTTGAAAACTGTACTAAGCAGTAAATCGAGACTATGAGTCCCAACTAAACATAACAGGTATTCATCATATCCATCAGATAGGGAAACATTCTGATGGCAAGCAACACAATTTTTAAAAGGAGCCAATGGGGCCATTGGCCCTGGGCAAAAATCGCTCATATAAATAATGAAGTTGTAGGATAAATAAGAATCAAAAGGAAGAAGACTTATAGTAAAGGAAACTTCTCTTGATCTAGAGAGGTTCTCTAGTAGAGGCATTCTTCCATGAAATTGGTCTGCAAGGAACAAATCCGCCCCGCCATTCTTTGATACTTTCACTGTTCAACCTCCTTTCTCTCCTACTCTCTCATCTCAGCTTGCACACTTGCAAAACATCTGTGTGCATGGCTTATTATTATTATTATTATTACTACTACTACTACTATGCCTGCCATTCGAGCATGAGGGAAAAGAGAATAAGCCATGCACAGATGCTTTGCAAGTGTGCAAGTTGAGACGAGAGAGTAGGAGAGAAAGAAGGTTGAACAGTGAAAGTATCAAAGTTCAAAGTATCAGTAAAAGAATCAAAGTTCAATAAGGAAAGGAGTGGTACATTACAAAGAATGAGATGACATGGAAGAGTAGGAAGGAAGAGTGAGTGGAAAGAGTGGCACAGTGCAAGAATCAAGGGAAGGTGGATCATGAGAGCGTGAGATGAGGCAGGGGAAGGAAGAGGAGGAAAGGGGAGTGAGCAGTGTGAAATGTGGAATCCACAAAACAAAGGAGGGGTATATTGCAAGAGGATAATGTGACATGATGGAAAGAGTAGGAGGGAAGAGAAGTGAGAAGTGAGTGGAGTGAACAGCAACATGCAAGAATCAAGGGAAGGGTGCAAGATGAAAGATGAAGGGAAGGGAGAGTGATCAGGCACATTGCAAGGGCATGAAGTGAGATAAGGAAGAAAGTGGAATGGAAGGGACAATGAATGCTGTAAGCACCAAATTGGAAGAAAAAAGAGAGGAGTACATTACATGGGTGCATGAGGGAGGAACTGGAAAGGAAAACAAAGGAAAGGAAGTGGTGTGAGCAGTGGAATTCAAGAAATACAGTTAGCCCTCCACATTTGCAGGTTTCACTTTTGCAGATTTGATTATTCACCGATTATTTGCTGTCTGCCTCCCTATCCCATTTATAATAGGGACTGCAAGCCTCATGAGTCTGAGAAACTGTGAATGAGGCTTGTAAATCCCTCTTAAAAATTGTGGGGGACAGCAGGGGAGGTGGCAGTAAGCCCCACCGGCCACCCACTTCTGCCTTGTGAAGGAACCCTGATGCCTCAAAGGAATCCATGGTGGGTTGAATAAGGTGATCATGCTTTTTGTGTGTGTTAAATAGAGTTTGGGAGGGTCTAAAGCAGTGGTTCTCAACCTTCCTAATGTCGTGACCCTTTAATACAGTTCCTCATGTTGTGGTGACCCCCCAACCATAAAATTATTTATTTATTATTTACAATGCCTCCCCCCCGGCAAAGGCCACCTCGCTGGCCAGGAACGGGGGGCAGGCAGGGAGGGAAAGAGGAGCCGCGCGTCTCCTCTGGGAAAAACCTCCGAGAACACCCCCCCCGGGCTCTGCTTCTGCTTCGCTTTCGTTTCTGCTGTGGAGGTAGTGTGGGAAAAGTTTCCAGAGTGTCGACCCTGGCCGGGGGGAGAGGAGTCTTTTGCGCTGGGCGCAGCTTGCCCCCCCAGAAAAACGCTGCCTTGCAGCCCCCTGGCCCTTCCACAGAGCCCCCCTCTGTGGCGAGTGGGGCAGGGGCCGTGGCAAGGAGGGGGCCTGCCCCCTGTGCTGCCACCGCCCCCGCCAAGCTGGCCCATCAGACGGGAGGTTCTCCCAGTAGCGGAGAAGGGGAGCAATTTCAGTCCCTTCTGAACAGGGGGCAGGAGGATGCGAGCACGTGGGTCGCGCTTGCGCACCACCACCGAGGAGGGAATGGAGCCTAAGACCATTGGAAATACGTATTTTCCGATGGTCTTAGGCGACCCCTGTAAAAGGGTTGTTCAACCCCCAAAGGGGTCGCGACCCACAGGTTGAGAACTGCTGGTCTAAATTTATTCACGGTTTTTCCACTTTCACGGGGGTCCTGCGCCTCTAGCCCTAGTGAATGTGGAGGGATGACTGTAATAGAGAAGTGCAAGGGAAGGGGAGGAAGGGAGATGGTAGGAAGAAAGGGAGAGTGAGTGGTGTGAGCAGCAGGGTGCAAGAAGTAAGCAGAGATTTCAGCTAGGGTCTCCCTGTTCTGAGTCTAGCACTTTAAACATTACTCTGTAGTTGTTCTGTCAGATTAGTTGCAACTGTAAAAACTGGTATGAAGGTTGAAACAGTGGAATAAAAATAAGCAACACTTAATTTGCTAAATTTACACAATCAGATTACAGTAATTTGCATAATTTGATTTGAAAGAAGTGAAATATGGCAGTCCTAGATGCATGATCATTTCAGCATGCAGCCAAATCAGAATAGATTATTGGTTTACAGACATTTTTGACCTTCTGAAACCATGTACTAAATGCAGAATGAGTTCCAATTTGTTTTGATATTTTTCAGTGTTTTTAATTATAAGCATCATACTATGCACAATTATGGAAATTTTAAAATATATAAATAAAGAAAATAAGAAATAAGCCAGTGCTTGAGACTTCACTGAAACAGATGCAGTTTGAGAAAACAATCTGGGGTGGCATGTAAGAAGTGGGTCATTTAACTGGAGTGACTTTTCTGGGAAAACAAATGTATTTCAGATATGCATGTGTTTGTAGGACGCTACCTCTCCCATCTGACAGAGCTTGTCTTTTTGTAGTTAATATTCATTCCATATACCTCCCTAGTTAATGAATACCAATGTTAAGATTAAGACATGTACATTCTCCAGTTTCCTGGAATGTGAACTTTGGCTGAGGAAAAACAATGCACTTGTTCAGACCAATTCCTTATTTTTTTAAAAAATAATGCTTTCTTTGTTAAGGCTTAAGTCTATTTTGTGGCCCTGGAACTCAGCAGACTTCATCCTTCTTTATCAAATCCACTGAACTACTTGGCTTCATACTTTCAAATAGCCCAAGCTTGGAATTAGCAACTGGGGTGCCATTCTATATACACTTATCTGTGAGACAGTCCACTGAATTCAATGGGCCACACAATACTCCTCACACGTATAACTGCACTATAAAGGTCTTTGAAAAGATATCAGCTTGTTCATTGACTCAGGTAAGCTCTATACATTAGGCATGTTTTAGGTCTCTAAAATCACCAATGATGTAAAGAAACAGTTTTGTGGTACTACTAGCACAGTCCTCTGACAAATAGTTGCTAGTTTCTCTTTGACTCAGTTCTTGGAACCTTACTTTCCTGAGAACAAGTGTGCCCACGAAGAAGATGCAAAATAGAACAGTGGATATCTGTAACAGAAAAAGTGTCTCTGTTGTCCATCTTATCTCAAAAATATTTTAGGAAAGAACTTTGATAACCACATTACAATCTGTTTAAAGGCAGATAATTACCAAGAATTTTGCCCTTTCCTAGTCCTTGCTTGGAGGTAACTGGCTTCTATTAAACAGTTCAGATGCTGTTTCAGGTGCAGTTTTAATCCAAACCATATTTTGCTAGAGTCACTCTTTCTATAGACCTGTCTGATGAATGATACTGCTAGTAAAAATGAAGCCTGCACTGATCTATACAAGGCTTCCTAGAAATCATATTAATAATATTTATTGTTGTTCTTGTTTCTTACCTGCTTCCTCCTATAGACTGAATCAGGAAACAACTAATTAGACATGTAATACCAATTAAAAGAGTTTATAGAACCAGTAAATATAAAAAATAATAAATACCTTAAAATCATTAATTTAAAAATCATATAGGAGGAGGAACACCCAAGACACTCTTTTCCCATTTTTACCTATTCCTCTGTAGCCTGTGGTACATTTGGAATAAAGCTTTCCTCTGCAACTATGGGAGACAAGAAGCATTGTGTGCCTTGGTCAAACCTACATGGACCCAGGAACAGAAAAGGGCAGGGGAGACTCGCTTCCCAACCCGGACAAAACCAGACCACCAGGACTCTTATGTTATTGATCCCATCAGGCATTATCAATCAAAAGGGCACTAAATGATCAAGCACAAAGAGTGTATTAAGACCACTATTATAGTTTGGCCTTCCCAAGAATAACAAAAGCTATATACATTTGGGAACAAGCTAACCCGAACTCTTCTGAATACCTACTTCTGTGCATCTTGAATCTACCGCCATTCATTTTCAATGGATGACCTTGGATTCCAAGGATCATGAAAGATACATAATTTCATGTATCTCTATCGTGTCTCTTCTTGACTTTTCCTAAGCTGAAAAGCCCCCAAACACTGCAACTTGTCTTCATAGGCAAGTTGCTCCAGTCATTTGATCATTTTGGTTGACCTTTTCAGCCTTCCAAAATCCATTTTTTAAAGTGCAGTGACCAGTACTTTATATCAGATGTTGGCACATTATGGATTTGTATAAGGGCAGGATGATATTGACAGTATTAATTCTGATTTCTTTTATAAATTATGCCCAACTTTGGATTTACCTGTTACAACCACCACGCTTTGGAATAAAATTTTCATAGTGATATCAACCATGAGCTCTGGATCCTTGGTCATGTGCTGCTACATCAATGTATATGGGAAACTGGTGGGTTTTTGCCCCAATATGCCTCACTTTGCACTTTTTTTTCCACTGAATTTTCGTTTACCATTTTCAAACCCATTCTACCAGTTCAGAGAGACTCTTGCTGAACTCTTTACAATCTGTTTTGCTCCTAAATAATTTACTCTCATTAACAAATTTGACCATCTAACTATGCATCATTAAATCCAGGTTTTTCATGTGGAGATTCTCTATACCAGTGCTATTCAAAGATGTGGTACCTAGAATAGTAATATTCCCTGGACCAATGTTGGCTGTGAACAACTGCTACCATTTCATGGAGTGTTTCTAGGAAAGAAATAAACAATGGTAGCTAATGGAAACAAATAATGTCCCTGGAACATTAGAAAATGTTGTGAAATCCTTGAGCTACACCATTAGCTCTCGATATATTTTGCATTTCTTATGTGATGACTCTGTGCGTAATCTTGTATCTTCTAGCATGGCTTTTGCTTTTAAAGTAATTACTGGAGGAATGAATGTGTTAGGAGACCTTATGCACAACTTTCCATTCATTTAATGTAGTTTTACATAGCTTGATATATTAATTGTATTTTTATTTACTCTTTTTTAATATTTCATTTATTTTGCCATTACTTTCAAGGTAGTCAGATTGTTTCCTGCCTCAGTTGGCAGTTGCAGTTGCTGTTGCTGTTGTAACAAATTGCAATCTGCTTTTCCACTATTTTGTAAAAACATACCTGTGAGTAAGCAAAATTAATAACAACTTACCTGCTAATATTGAGCCACACTCATCTTAAAATAATTCTGGGGACCATGCAAAGATATTTTAAGTTTGGACAATGCAAGTAATGGGAACTAAATATTATGCCATGAATAAGAGGCATTTCTGATTGTAATACAAGAAACCCAAAGGAAATTATAGGTAATAGCAGCAGCAATAACAAGATTTTTTTTCAAAACTGATTCAATACTTGAATAATATTTGACAGTACAATATAAATTAGTCCTTGAAAACTTAGAATATCTGGTCCACAGACTTTTCTGTATCTATAACCATAAGCTGTTTTGTTTCACCCATCTCCTTGTCACTGATTCTAACACCTACCCATTTATCTTCTTGGCACTCTTAAGCTGCCACTTGTTCAAATTCCCATCTTGCCTTCAGGAATTTTTAATAACTTCATCTTTGATAACAGTTTTCACCTATCATTTCAACACCAGTTCTTGATTATTTTACTTCATGGGTTCATGCTACACAATGGTGTCAAGAGTTTTCTTTGTTTTAAAAATAGAAGTAACTCAAATAAGGCTGCAGTCTTATAAATGTTCACTGAGAGATCAGTTTTGTTGAATTAAATAAACTTATTTCTGAGTAGACAAGTTATGGCCTTGATTTTTTATGGTAGCACATTACAAACACTACATGCACTTACCTGCCTTTTGGAAGGTCCAGGTGCATGATGGAGGCACTTCCTGCCACGGCACAGCATGGGAAAGTGCCCGGCTGCACTGCGGAAGGAAGAGGCATGTCCATTATGCTCCCTTCCACAGGGAGCCAGTCTGGTGCTGAGGGGAGTGTTCCCGTCGTACTCCTTTCCTGGCAAGAGGCACTGCTAGGATTGCAACTAGAGGATGACGCAAGAAGGTAAAGTGCGGAAAGGGCCCAACTTTAATAATAAGAAAAAGGTAGAATTTTGAATAATTTTTCAAAGGATTCTTACATCCTTGTGAATGATATCTATTTTCACTGGAAAAAACAAAGATTTTACTATGAATAAGTCATGTAGAAGCTAGAAGTAATATAAAAAAAATTGAATAAAGAATTCTTCCTCAGAATTAGAAATTCATGCTTCACATTGATATCTTTTAATTGTGTTGGTGAGCATCAGATACAAAATATTAAATACAATACAATTATATGTTATCTATCATAAATGCGGTCTTATTAAATGTTGCTATATATCATTAATGGAAGTCTAGTCAAGTACTAAAATAGAATACATACAAAGAAGTAAGAATGTTGAATAGCATGGGGCCCAAGACAGAACCCATTAGTCACTTCTCTCTAGGATGAAGAGGAGTCATTGGTAAGCACTCTTGTTGAGCACTCTTTGAGTTCAGTTAGTAAACAAATTACAAATCCAAGTAACAGCAGCATTATGTAGAAACAGCATTATGTAATTCAGATTTTACTAGCTTGATTGCAGAAATATAATGGGAGACTTTGGGCCTTTCTTTGATAACAGTTTTCACCTATCATTTCAACACCAGTTCTGGTATAGTGCTATTATTCCACTTTCAACATCCTACGGAATCCTGAGGTTTGTAGTTTACTGAGGCCGAAGAACTCTCTGACTGAGAATTCTAAATGCCCCTCCTTAAACTGCAAAGCCCAGGATTCCATAAGATATTGAAAGTGGAATAGTAACACCACAACAATGTAGTGCAGAAAGGCTCTTTCACTTCTAACAGATATCAGGGTACTTGAAAACCTTATGATTCCTAATATGCTGAAGAGTAGATACACAGGCCTCAAATTGCTGGACTGTCTTTTCCAACAGGACAACCAACTTCCACTTGCTGCAGGTGTAACTGCCCAGATCCTCCAGCAAGAACACAAATATACCACAGCTGTTGCAGGTGACTATAGCAGCTCCCTCATTATCAATATTCAGGAAAACTCCAGACCTCCTTTTCAAAAGTTCCCCACTAAATATCCATGTGAAATGCCTCTGTTAGCCATGCTCCAGTTTGTTGAGCTCCAGGGGCTGGGGATGCAGTTATATAGAAATCTAGTGGCTGCTAGCAATTCCCCCAACCAAATCTCTGACTCACTTCTCCTTGACCTACACATGAAAGAACAATAGAGCACTAGTGAGCACACAATCAAGCCACCACTCAGCTCACACAAACAATCAACCTTAACCCTACAGACACAAGCTCACCAAAGCAAAATAGAGCAACAGGGCACTAATAAGCACACAAGCAAGCCCCTTCCCAAGCTCACACAGCCGAGCAGCTTTACCCCATAGATACCACAACATTAACCCAATAAATTCTTCCAAAAGACTTTCTGGAGCAAGAGAGGTTTAACCAGCACTGCCTCTTCTACCATGCCCATGCAAAATGCCTGTTGAACTTGCCCCTGTTACCGAGCTCCTGTTCTCTGAGCTCCAGGGACTGGGGCTGCAGTTATAGAGAGAGTTAGTGACTCTCTATTTCATTTACATTAGTTTTCAGTTCAGTTTGGTTCCTATACAGGATGCCTTTTCCTTGAATGGAGTGTTCTAGTTATATTTAAGTAAGTTACAATAGTAAATATATATGTTAGGTTTTACCACGATGAATTTTACTTTGCCGCAGGTGTGCTAGTATAACTTTCCATGGAAAATGAAGAAATCTATTACTTCTAAATGTGAAGAAAAGCATTCATTTGCAGTGATTAGCACTGATTGTTTTCATGTGATTATGACAATAACTTGCATGATTACTGCAGTGATTTTTTGTGTGTGTGCAATCACAGTGATTGCACAGAGATGGCAAGTGGAAATCTCTACTTATTTCTTACACAGCCTCCATCCAAGTTTCATGAGCCCTACATACCATCTACCCCAGTGGTACTTAACTGAAGCAGCTGTGCTTGATCACTGAGTATTCCCTATTCACTTGTGCCTTCCCCATGTGACTTCTGCAAGGAGAAGATGATCTGGCTGTTTCTCAGGTAACCCCAGGACACTTTCTAGATGAACATTTTTTACACACCAAATATACAGTTATTATCTGTTGTGTGTGAGTGCAGTTTTCTTTTAATGAAGCTAGACCTCCTATTTGCTTATCAGTCAATAGTGTGCTACCTAGAAAATGTGTTTCTTCCCATTGATAGCACACCCATTATTATACAAATGGAATGAGATTGTTTGTGTGCCATAGTTTTATTGTGTATAGTGACAAATTTACAAGCTCCATCTCCAAACCTTTGGGGAACATTGAAACATTTTGTTTTATTTTAGAGCAGAGGTGGGTAACTGCAGAGAGGAAGGGGCCACTCTTCACCCACTTGCCCCCCCAAGAAAGCTGCACCAGTATGCTAAATTCCACAGACCCTCTAAAAAATAATTCTCTGAAAGATTTGTCATGCCCCCCCAAAACAGCTCAAATCTGTACAAAGCATAGTAGTTTTGGCCCCTGATACCCCAAATACTTTAGAAATATGCCAGAACCATCCAAAATTGGCCATAATTAAAACAGGAAGTGTAGTATGTCACTATTTTAGCCAATTTGGGGTTCATTTTGGGGGGCTCTGACACATCTCTAAGGAATGTGAGAGGCTTGGGGAAGAAAAGTTGCTGTTTTGGCAGTTGTCTTGACCTCTTTGGGGTTTTTGGATGAAGAATTGCCTGACATTTTTTTAAAAAAATGCGGAGGTTTGAGAGCTTTGGATAGCTGCAGGGACAACACTCTGGAGCCCAAAGGACCTGATGGAGCCTATAGTCCCCACTTTGCCTCCCCCTGTTTTAGAGCATTAGAACTTGGACACTCCTCTGCTGTTCCACTTCAATATGGTAGTGTTCATCTAAAGACAAAACTGCAGAAGCATATACGCAGAATGTCAGCTAGCTTTCATGCCCAAAACAATGTCTCATTATTTCATGAGTCTTTTTTTTTTATTTCATTTAGTTATTTGAAGGCATGGTTGGGTTACACTGTCAGTCTTCACACACAAACCCTCAATTTATTTTTATTTGTTAACGATTTCAGAGTTGCAAAATGAAACATTTGATCCCAATGTTTTTGCAAAAGTTTCTGTGCCCAGTTTGACTTAAATACTTCCTAGACATTCTCTATATATTCAATTGCTTGCCAAATATCCATCGCCTGACTACATTTTATTTTAATTGCTAATATTTTTCAACTAATACACTTTTTTGTTCTTATTTGCAATCAAACTGACTTTGACTTATGGCAACCCTATTAATGAGAGAACTCCAAGATTCTCAGTCATCAGTTGCCTTTCTCAGGTCTTGCAAACTCCAGCAACTTGAGACCCATGTATTTGCTCTTCAGCTTATTAAGGAGCATGAAGTTTTCTTGGACAGATCAGAACAGAGTGTCCTGGATGAGAAAGGATGTCTCTGAGGAGGACATCAGTTCCCAAACACAGGAGGCAGACATTTGGAGGAATGTGACATATTGGCCATTTCCGCACGGGGCGAGGGAATCGCCCCGTGATGCTACTTACCGGACTTCTTGGCTCCCCAGTCCAGGCCATGCCACTCCGGAGCAGTGCATCTCATCAGTATGCACTGCTCCAGCATCCCAAATGGCAGCTTCCGGTTGGTCAAGAGTCCCAAAAACATTGGGATCAAATGGGTCTCGACCAACCACTGAAGCTCGCCGGCCTAAAGCCCACCCCTGGCAGATCGCAGGCTCGCATTGGGGCAAGGGAGCAGGCTCGCAGTGGCACACTCTGTGCTTTCGAAAGACCTGTTTTTAGCGGTCTTTCAAAAGCATGCTGGACGACCACTTGGGGTCATTCCAGAGCAAGCTGAGGTGTGAATCTACGTTAAGTAGGTCCGACCCAGTCTGCTCCCAGGTGCAGACGTCCTCCCTGGAGGACGCTCTGCCTCATTTTAAAAACCCTGTGTGGAAATGGCCATAGAAGCAGAAAGACCAAGGATCATTCTATGAATTTGAAATGACAGGGTTGATTCAAAGCTTTTTCCTTTATCAGTGATGACAAGGAACAGGTATAATGTGCAGGTAACCTTGGAATATTCAGCACATGGAATGCCCCTGCCAATCTCCAGAAGGGATGTGTGGTGGTAGGGGACCCCCTGCTGAGGGGAAAAGAAGTAGTGGTTTGTAGTCCTGACAGGATGTCCTGAGAGGTGTGCTGTCTCCTGCAGAAAAAATCTGTGATGTAACGGAGAAACTGACAAGACTCATAAAGGCACTGACTGTTATCTCTACCTTTTGGTCCACGTGGGAACCAATGACACTGCAAAGCATAGTCCTCAGGATATCACAAGGGATTATGTGGCTCTGGGTAGGAAGCTGAAGGACCATGATGCACAGGTTATCATTTCATTTCTCTTCTCAGTTGAAGAACATGGCCCAGGAAAAGAGAGGATAATGGAGGTGAATAACTGGTTCCACAGATGGTGCCTCCAGTATCAGTTTGGCTTCTTGGACTATGATCTGCAGTTTCATGAAGATAGACTTCTTTGTGGGTTTTTAAACAGAGACTGAATAGCCATCTGTTGGGAGTGCTTTGATGGTGTGTTCCTTCGTGGCAGAGGGTTGGATTGGATGGCCCTGTGGTCCCTTCCAACTTTATTGTTCTGTGATTCTATGACTTCTGGCAAGTGATGTGTTGCACCTCACAGCAGTTAGCAGAAACATTTTTGCTAAGAGTCTCACAAACCAGATCAGGAGAGCTTTAAACTGAATTATGTGGGGAAAGGAGACAGTATTCTTGAGGGCAGGAGTTCATCAAGTGCTGGAGATAATAGTCCAAATGTCACAGGAAGAAATGGCTGAATAGTACAAGAACCCAACAATGGGAGAGAGAAAAAGCTTAAATAAGCAGCTAGCTAGCAAGAGTGACCGATGGTCTTAGATGTCTCTATACTAATTCACAGAGCATGGGAAATAAACAAGATGAATTTCAGCTCTTAGCAAAGTAAATATGGTATAATAGGCATGACTGAAACCTGATGGTCTGAATCGCATTACTGGAATACAATAATAGAGACATATAACCTATTTCAGAGAAACAGACCAAACAGGAAAGCAGGAGGAGTAGCATTATATGTTAAGGATGTTTGTAACTGTGAAGCGAAGCCAGGTTGAGAGCATCTGGGTAAAAATTAAGGAACAATGTCATTGTGGAGAGTGCCTTCCTGGGACAGATGATCAAACATTCAGAAATTAAAGGTGCAGTGGTAATGAGAGTTTCAACAATTCTGATATTTGTTGGAAATCAAACCCTGCCAAGAATATAAGGTCCATCAAATTCCTCAGTTGCCTTTCAGACAAAATCTTTCCCCTACCCTCATATAACTGGTGTGGTCTCAATTGAGATCATATAACAGGAATGGAGAAAGTGCATCTCACAGGCTGCATGCAGTCTTTAGACTACACATTTATGTCCCACTAAGACCCTCCCACATTAGTAGTTCCCCCCAAGACCCTGAACCACACTTTTAAAAAAATCAGTCACTTTAAGGCACATAAAACATTTTCCAGTCTACTCAGAATCCAACATACACAGACACACACACACACACACCTACTTTCTTTTCTCTCCATTCAGCTTCCAAAATAGCAATAGGAAATTATACCATTTTGAAGAGGAAACGGGGGAAAAGTAGATATTTTGGTGCATTTAGGCAGAGATGTGGTGAAAGATTGGGGTGAGTTTGGCAGTCAGCTCCCACATAGATGCCCATCCCTGTCCTATTAGATTTGCTTACTCGTAAGTAAGATCTTTCAGCTACATGCTAAACTTTTTACATAGCATGTAGTTCAATGCTTAGTTTACCTCTTCCTTGCAGTGGAGTACCACTAGAATAAAATGGTTTGGTCCAAAAGAGTGCAATTAGGTTCAAAGAAGCGCACACTGCGAGCCACTACAAACACCACCCCAATTTACACTTATGCAGGAGTTTCAATGCAGGAAAAAAGCACAAGGGAATGAATGAAAATGCAGAAGAGATCTGGAGAAACTCGCTGAAACGAGCTGAGAGTTTTTGAACTTATTAGCCTCTTGAAGTTATTCCATCTATTTTGACAAAGGTTCTACCTACCATAGGCTCCTCCTCTTGTGATTCCTGGCTCTGTCTATGGTCACCCCTGATTCTGCATATGTACAAATCCATCTATGATTAATCGTCCTACCTTCCAGCTTCTCAGAACACTAGCTACCACTAGGGATAGATAAATTGTCATAATCATCACTGTTACTATCATAAATCTGTCATCCTATTGCCCAATTTCAATGAAATAACAATACTTTCCAAGAGAAACTGCTTACACATTTGACCCAGACACAAGCATTGAGCACCTTGAGCAGCATATATGTGTCTGCGGCCATTTCCACACTACACTCTTATAGTGCAATTATTCCACTTTCAATATTCCTGTGGAATCCTGGGGTTTGCAGTTTAGGGAGGGGCCAGCCAGCACCTCCCTAAACTGCAAACCCCAGGATTCCACAGGATGTTGAAAGTGGCATAATTGCGCTATAAGAGTGTAGTGCAGAAATGTCCTGCATATGTAAACTCATGCTATATGTGATAGCCTTCTATAAGTGGGAAAAACTGCTGGAAAAACTAAATGGAAAAACTGCTAAAGAAAGAAAAGTAGTTGTAAAGGAAGCAGCTATGAAGCACAATTACAATAACGTGAAAGGAACTGGGATGCCAATTCCTAACTTCAAATGGGCTTTTGTGTCTACTACAGATGTAGTAATGGGATCCTTAATTGTTACATGGATATGAGGAAAAATAACAAGTGTTAATTTCTTTTGCTAGACTGGTCCACGGCCATATGCCATTAAGCAGAGTAAAGCCGTCAGTACATGCATCAGATTCTTGGTATCATGAATATGGTTAATTATATATTTTTTTACTGCTAGGGAGGCTAGAAACTTTTACCTGTGGGATTTCTGCCTTGTGTAACTTGCATGGATGACAGGAAGGTGTTACTGTAGCAGCATGTCCCACCCTCTTCCTCACCACATAGATTGTGAATGTACAGAGCCTATTTGCATACAAGCATGGATGGCAGGGAATCCAGGAGACTCCTGAATACTCAATTGTACGAAGGTAATGATGGAAGAACCATGTAAATACTGAAAGAACAAGTATACCTTATGAAACTATACCATGGCTTCCTGAAAAAGGTAGCAATTCATTGACATTGAATGATTATCTGGAAAAGTAATTTCACAAACCTTTCTCATAGTGCTATATATTAAATGTCGATTAGTACCACCATTGCTGGAAATGGAACAGATCCATAATTCACAACAACATTATTCACAGATGTTAATCTATTCAAATAGTTGCAGTAACACACTAGTTATTCCTGAGTAATCATATTGCAGCATTATCCCTGAAGTTGGTTTAGCTTGGCAGAAATCTGTTGGTGATTGCTACAGATTACAGAGCTATTGTAGCAAAAAGGTCATAATATTTAATTCTGGGATATGTTACCATTATTAGCTATGCAATATTCTGATATAACAAGCTGCAATCACTGACCAATTTTCATTCCAAAATACCTGTCATCACCATTGCTGATGCACTCAGGAAGAGCAAGGCTACATCCAAACAGCATGATGTGTTGATAGCAGCTGAGGCGATTAAGATAACCGAAGAACTTGAGAAATTTTTCGATTTCAATGCTTTTGACAATGGGAAGGACTGGTGTTAAAGTAGTATGATTATATGGCAGCATTTGACACTGGCTGTAGGTGATATTTATGCAGGAACCTGTAAAATGAGAATGCATTTGTTACATGAACTAACATCATTAAGGCACTAGAGAGTAAAAATGTACAGCATTTAGGTCTATACTACACACATTTACCTGGGAACAAGCCCCATTTAATTCAAAGGGGGTCAGTTTTGACTGCTGTTAGCTCTTTCTCCTTCTTTTATCATATTTTTCCTGATAATTCTTTCTTACCCTCAGTAGCCAATATTCAGAGGTGCACAACATATGAACACACAGGTGCTTTTTCCTAATACTCAGTGACAGAGATATATTCCAGTAAGTTGTTTCATTTTCTTTTAAAAGCAAGTACGCTACTAGACATTACCACAATTTATAGCAGTATTCCATAAATTAATTGTGCATTCATGGAAAAAAATATAACCCTATGCATTTTTCCCTCAAAAGTAGCTTCCATCATGTTTCAGATATATTGGACTTTTTCATATGTAGGTGTTGCATACAGCATTGCACTGAGGATCATTTATTTTGTCTGTCCCATTTCTATTGTTCTTTGTCCAAATCTTGAGACATAGGTCCCTTTCACACTACACAGTTATACTACTTTGATTCCATTTTAACTGCCATGACTGTATCCTGTGGGATCCTGGAGCTTTTAATTTGGTGAAATACTAACACTCTCTGGCAGATAATTTTTTTAAATAATTTTTTTAAAGTATTAAAAAAACAGCACTATCCAAATGTACAAAACAAGAAAAAATGCATCCATCCAAACATTAACAGGCATCCACACATAACTAAAACAAATACTAACAAAACAAACTGTTTCCTGCCCTTGTTGCAAACAGTTCATATTACTTAAACATTTACACCTATTAAGTGATATGTTTTATCCCATAATTATTAACTATTGCTTATAACTTATTTTAATTTCTTACTTAATTTCTCAGGTTCATAATTACTTGTTACTTATTCTAGATTACTTTATACTAATGTTCATTCATCTAAAAGTAATAATCTACTAATATATAAAAGTCAAAGTTTGTTTGTTTGCCTATGCCAGGTGAGAAGACTTCATATGATTGGCTGCCTAAGAAGATTCTATGGAATCCTGGGGTTTGCAGTTTAGGGAGAGGCCTTTAGAATTTTCAGCCAGAGAGCTCTTGGCCCTGTCTTGAATAGGTTGGTTGCTATGGAGGTGAGGCCTAGCAGCAAGGAAGAGGGTATTGCATTCTCTCAGGAACCCAACCTCTCTATGTTAATACCTCTGAATACAGATTGGATTGAGGAATATGGGGAAAAGTTACATCCACTGGACAAGACAGTTTGGGGAATTAGAAATACAGGAGCTCAAATCTTTCTAAGAAGTATTACCTATGAGAAAATAAAATCCCAGGAAATGCTGGGTGTATATGCTAGTCATCTATATAAGAAGAACATTTTAAAACAACAGACAGAATACGTCTTCTAAATCTACTTTTACACTTCTCATTTAATTATATTAATTTTAATTATCAAAACCTACTGTCATCAGATCACCTTCATTCTGTTTTAAGAAATCAATCAAACACTTCCATTTAGACAAAAATTCATTCTGTGTTCTGCCTTTTAGCCTGTGTGTAAGCTTATCCATTTTGACAATTCCCATCAATCTGCTTAGCCATTCATCTGTTATTTGTAACTCCAATTTTTTCCTGTACTTGCATACACTAGTCTTGCTGCTAACATACGTTGTACCAATTTATGTTGCTTCTTATTCACTATTGTTTCTTCTTCCCAGATTCCTAGCAGATATCATTCAGGCTCCTTTGATGTGGAAGATGAACAATAAAGGAACATATATGACTTAGTGGGCAAATAATTTTGGATACAATGAATCAATGGGAAAAGTTATGGACAAAGGATATAACAAATGTACTGTATTATGATCTCAAAGAAAACTATTATAAGATGATGTACTGTTGGTACCTTACACTGGAGAGATAGCAAGATGGATAAAGAGACGAAGGCTAAGTGCTGGAAATGTTGGAGGTAACCAGCATTTTAAAATATATACTGTAATGAAAGGTAATGTAGATATATATACAGATATTACTAATGACTATTTCTAACACGTGAACTCTCCCTAGAAGCTAAGATGACTAAATTGAGACTGTCATGATTTGGACAGATTGTGAGAAGACAACACTCACTAGAAAATGCAATAATGCTTGGTAAAATAGAAGGCAGTAGGAAAAGAGGAAAACTGCATTACAGAGGGAAAGACTCAATCAAGGAAGCCATGACCTAAAGCCTACAAGACTTGAGCAGGGCTGTTGATGACAGAATGAGTTGGAAGTCTCTCATTTATGGGATTGCCATAAGTTGAAAATGACTTGACAACAAATTATTATTTGTTAATTTTTAAATGATTGGTTAACAACAAATTATTAATGATTTTACCTAACATGATTTCAGCCTTTTTCACCTCCTTGTAAATTGACTGGCTGTTTCCCTGGAGCTATCCACCTTAACCCTGTTATTTCTTTCCTGGATAGACACAACCATTTCAGATGTAATCAGTGTATATCTGAAATTAGGATCTTTTTCCCTAATGGGCATCACTTTATGTTTACATTCCTTGCAATTCATTTGGCATTCTTTTTCTCATTCACCCACTTTTGAGAGATTCTTTGAAGAGTCATTACAGTTTTCATGGTTTTCACTGTTCCAAATAAATAACTTTTAACATATGATTAAGCTAGATAGTATCAGTTCCAGTGTGGATATGTCATTCTTGTGAAGTACAAATTCATGTGATTAAATATATGTAAGTTAATTGGAAATGGTAAGATAATTGTAAAAGTGGAAGAAAATATTACTAAAAAGGATATTTCAGCCACAGAAAATAGAAGTGGAAGAGTGACAGTTTGTGGTGGGGTGGGGGTGGGACTTCACTCCTGTGTAGAAGAGTCTTACACCCATACACACACCACATGCACACATTGTTTCTACCATGAACTGCTGGTGATAGGATGGTTCTTTCCTCCTTTGAGCAAAGATGATTTGAGCAAAGATGATTGTGAATTTTGAGGCCTGGAAATATAAATAGAGTGTTTATAAGGCACATAAGGCCTAGAATATGAAGCAGAAAGTTCTATGCAGAATGTGTGTGTGTGTGTGTGTGTGTGTTACCAATAACATAGATACAGCTTAGTTCAAGGCAGGCGTAACTATCAATATGCTAGTATAAACAGTGACTTGACTGATAATCAAAAAATGAGCTGCAATAAAACTGGATGCAATCAGATGGTTGATACAATCAGATGACAATCAGTAATCTGATGGCTGCTAAGTATACTCCGTGTGGTATGTCATCACCAAGAACAAGTCTGGAGAAGAGAGAAATGTTTATATAAATAAGGATCTGTAAGCATTTGTTATCTCATTGGACCAGATATGTAGGTTGGTTAGGCTAGGAAAGATATAAAACAAGTCAGGAAGAAATTAGAAGTCAGAGTGACTTCTCAGTCTCCAGTGTGTGAGGAATACTATAGATAAACATACTACTGATGGAGATAGATCGTGCTGGTAAAAGAGAATCTCTGTTCTCAACTAGGCTATGCTAAATAGATGTATTTCCCATCCTGCTAGGTGCACCAGTGGATGCTGCTAAATATGACAGTGCTCAAGGATATTAGCCCTTGAAAGACTATGTGTTCACAGACGCCTATTTAGAGATAGTTCCTCACCAGAAGAGGATATATTCCTTACTGGATAGATTACTGAGTTATATTGTTAAAGAGAGGCAGATTGTATCAAGATTCTAGAGAGATGCAGATGATATAACGTAATACCTGACCTACCATATACTGTAATATTATGAATGTATGGTGCCTTATATGCTATCTAATGTAATGAAGGCAGGATGCCTACACATTGACATATTTATGTTTCTCCCTATGAGGAGTGTGTACACTTGTATATCTATGCTTGCTTCTAATAAATAGCCCCACAGACTAACAGAGAGGCTTCTCATCCCCCATGTAAATATCCCAAGATTCCAGTACTTAAGAATGCTTAGGTGGAGTATTGATGTTAATCGTGTCTATCTGGATTTTACCGTGGTCACAAGATTGACACCCAGGAACTGATGGCCCTCAAACCCCTCAATCTAAAAATGTAGTGATGGGGCACCCCACCTGTTTCATATCTGTCCTTTTTTTTAATACATGAATTGGGTGTGGATAGAAACATACATAATACTAACCTTGCCTACAAGAGTGCAGCAACGTAGTGTGTATCATTTTGAGTATTCCAGAAGCATTCTGTAAATTAGTATCATAGACACTGAAGCCCAGATCCACCATGAAATTTAGTTATGCAAATTCATCCCAATGCTGGTAATGCCTGAGTTTGGTTTTTAACATTCCTGGTGAGGGTACTGAAGGATCATTCTTAAATATTTCTTTGTGGTATATTCAAAGACTCCTTGTTTCCAAATTTACAATATCAACATTTTAGTTTGTTTTTTTAATCAGACATTTGGGCAGGGAGAAAGAAGACTAATAGTTTTTTCTGTCAGGACTATTTATCCCACAATGTTTAGAAATATATTAAGACTAAAAACTGGACACTATATGCTGCCTTTTAAGATAGTCATTCATCATGTATACACAATATTTGTCTGTTCAGTGCAAACTATGTATTTCTCCCAGGATGCAGAGGCAGCCAGGAGAAGATAAAAACAGGCTACAGACACATGCAGATTAACTGACAAATGGGAAAGTACCTTCAGTCCCTCAGTCTAAAGAAATAGGGATGGGAAACAAGAATCCTGATTACACCAATGCATCCATCAAATAGGAATTGAGTCTTAGTAAATAAAGGCCATATATGTTTTGTGCTTTTTCCAGAAACTTAAGGACACCCATTTCCTTAACCCTCACAGACGATTCATTGATATTACTACAGACAAAACTGGGAAGATTTTGCTTTCAAGGTTATTTGAATTGCAATAACATATGCAACATGATTTTGTGATGTTGAACAGTTTAAGCACCAATTCTTGTATTTGAGCTACCATACAGAAGCCAAAGGAAAAGCTTCAGTATAATATAAAGCAGGATAAGCAAAGTGTGCTATGCAAATTACATACAACCACCAAGCCCTTTTTTCACCTCCTGAGTGCTCCACCAAATATAAAATGGAGAAAATTATACCACTGCCACAATTTGGTACAAAACTGTTAAGTGTCTTAAGGACAGCCCATACCTTCAGAATGAAATGAAAGGTTGATACCTACCGGTATATGAATAATCATTCTAAGCTGGTTGAAGGAGCAATCCACACATGTGGGTTAGCTCCTCCTACCAACCCAATCTTTTCTTTTCTATTGTGTCCAATATCATCTGCATTCCCTCTCCTCTCAGTTTGATTATATAGCCTTGCTGACCATCATAGTGATTCAAAAGTGACAGAAAGGATAGATTCCTTTCTCTACTCCGGGTGGGGGTGGATTGCTCCTTCAGTCTACCTAGAATGATTATTCATGGTAGGTATCAACCTCTCATTCTCAGGTAGGTTGAAGGAGCAATCCACATGTGTGGAATACACCCAAGCCATGACCTCATGGCCTCTGTCCTATTATCTGTTATTACTGCCTGCAAAACTGTTCAGCCAAATGCTGCCTGGCTAGACCTAAACTTATCTGCTTTCTAGTGTCTGACAAAAATAGAAGGCTGTTCCAGCAGGCAGCTTTACTTACATCTTTTATTGAGGCTGCCACTCTAAATGCCATAGTCATAGCCACTGATCTGGTAGAATGAGCCAAAACATTCTGTGGATTCTATACTCTTGCCATGCCATAACACAGGTAAATCCAGCTTTTAATCCATCTTGATAACATCTGCTTAGTCACCTTGTGGCCCAATGTTCTTGGATTAAATGAGACAAACAAAGCCTCAGTTCATCTAAATCTCTTAGTCCTCTGCAAGTTTACCTTAACTGCCCTTCTGACATGTAAGGAATGCCATTTCTTTTTTAATGGATGCACAGGATTTGAGCAAAATGTAGGTAACTCCAAAGACCGACTTCAGGCTTCCATCAGGATAGATTTTGGGATGAATGATGGATCTATACTTAAAGACAGCCTGTCCTTTCCAAATCTTCAGAAATTTGGGTTGACACAGTGAGGCTAATTCAGAGACTCTTTGATATGATGCTATTGTGACAAGAAAGACAACCTTAAAGGACAGAATTCTCAGAGAAGCTTCCTTTAGTGGTTCAAATGGAGACTTAGTTAAAGCATTTAACACAAGTTTTAAATCTCTTGGAGCTAAAGCTAGACTAAAGGGAACAGCTCTGAACTGGCAATGTTGGGAGTTGCATTTGAATTGGAGATACTGTCTTCATGAAGGATTCATGCAAATGTGTAAGTATGCTTCTTGCAAATCAATAGAAAACAGGAAGTTGCCTAACTTCAAATTGTTCAATACTGTTCACAAGGTTTCCATTGTGAACCTCCTGTACTGGACAAACTGGTTTAGGTCTTCAGGTCTAAGACCAATCTCTACTCCCATTGCGTTTTGGTATTGTAAAAAACAGAGAGTAAAGTCCCTGAAACTTCTCTTGTTGAGGTAGTCTCTCTATTGCTTCTATTTGTAACAAATGGTCTCCCTTCTATTGTCCTACTTCTCTCTTGCTTGAATTCTTTGATACTGATGAAGGAAGAGATCTTCTCCCTGGCCCTCCATGAAACTGTATGTTGTATCCCTTGGTCACTACTTCTAAGACCCACTGATCTGTTATCATTGCATTCCAGAGATGACCAAAGAGAAGAAGTCTTCCTCCTCCTGGTATGGTTTTTAATATTGAGTTTTCCCACCCCTACTGGAGTGACTTGCTCTTCTTTTATTTTGTTGCCTTCCCCTGCTACTTGAACTGGAACCTTGGTTTATTCCACTGTGATCTGTAAGTTCTGAAATGTCTCTAAAGATAAATTCCTAACTCTACAAAGGATTAAGAATCATATCTGTAACATTTCATCTCTTCTTTTCACTTTTTGAGTAGTTGGAAGAACCTGTTTTCATCTTTGCCATCTACTAGTACCTTTTCTGGTGCTTTTTCTCCAAAAAAGTAGCTTACATCTGAATGATATATTCACCAAATTAGGTCTGGCCTTTTTAATTACATTCTCGTGTTTAAGCTATAGAGAACATCTGTCTCTAGCTGTTAGAGCAATTGCTCTCACAATAAATGCAATTGTATCATAACTGATATCTGCCACATACTACAGCAGTTTATCTGATATTTGTAATATTTTCTGTAATTCTCAAACATTCATATCCTCTGAGTCCAAATCATCTCTGCTCTAGCAAAAACTGAGGTCACTGCTGTAGTTCTCATTGCTAGTGCTGACACTTCATGAGCCTTCTTCAAGGCTGCCTCTATTTTCTTTTCACCCACGTTTTTCAATGCTGTGCCTCTTTCCTTAGGGAGAAATAAATTTGAAACCAGGGCAGAAACAGGAGCATCCACCATAGGGGTCGCTAACTGCTACATAAATTCTTTCTCATACGTATACAATTTCCTGCCATAGCTAGTGAACTTTGTATTATTTTGTGGCTTTTCCCATTCAGAATTAAGGAAATTCTTAAACGTTTCTGGTGGTGGAATTTGACTGTCCATAACTTGCCCCGTTGCATTTTGTTGCCAACTTATTAGCTTTTTGTTGTTGTTTTTTTGAGTGTCTCAATCAGCGTGCCCAGTTGCATCCAAATCTAATGTCAATAGTTACCTTTTTTAAAATAAATCTCTGAAATGTTCTATCTCAAAAGGTCTTCCCTTACAACTTTCCTTTTCTATTTCACTTTTGGAATCTGTATTGGATTTACTGCTTAAATCCCCCTCTTCATCTTCAGGTTCAATTTCTGTTATGTTGGTGGCAACTACATCCTCCCTAACCTGTTTTTCTGCAACCACACACTTAAACTTATTTTTGCACTTTCCAACTTGAGCAGAAGAGGCAATGGCACCATCCTCTTTCCTTTGTTTCTTAGCCACATCAGTTTGTATATGTAGCAATGCATTAGATTCAATAGCTTTATCGCTATTAGAATAAACATGACAATTAGGATCAAAATCGGTTTTTGGACCAGTTGCACAATTCATTCCTAAATTATTAGCATTTAAATTAATTAAGTTTTTTGAACTAACTTAATTAGTTTAAAGAATCAATTCACTCCAGTGAATTCATTAAATTGTTTATATTAGTTAAATTATTTACTTAAATTGTTCATGCCTGAGCAATTCATTGTATGTAATAAATTCTCACTGTTTATTGTTGCCTGAATTCCTGGCTGCACTTCAGTCCTTACTAAATCCCTTATATTAGCAGTCATTGCTGCATTAATATGTTGGTTAACTTGTGTTGCTTGGCTTGTTTCTGCTAGTGTTTCTGTTTTCATACATTTGTGCTGAGTTTTCCACTAATAAGCATACCAGGTAGTTCATAAACTGATTTTGCTTGCTTACATTTAAAGGTCTTCTCACCTGCACAAGTAACATGCTGTGATTTGCTGGCACTTCCTGACCACCAGTCACTGCACACAACTGCATACTTGATGTCTTGGCAGTTCATGATTGCCCACCTTCCTTGGTTTTGCCCCTCCCTTCTGAGTGGAATCTAATTATTCCATGATGACTGGAAGTCCTCAATTGAGCTTTCACATTCTGCAGAACCCTTTCTGCTCTTAGAGGACTTACCCAGCTTGCTGTTTAATTTTAATTTCTGCTTACTTTTTTCCTTTCTACTCCTACCACTCTGCTTTTTATCCAGTGCTGCCCAGTTTTGCAGAGATTGGTATTCCAAATCACTCTCAACGGGGCTAATAATTGTTCTTCTTTCCTGCTGTCAGAATCAGTTTGTTTCCCTTTCTTGTTTAAAAAGTCTGTAGCTGTGCTAATTTCCCTGATTGCCCCTCTTATTTTCTGTTAAATTAATTTAGCTTACCTCTAAATAGAGAGATGGAGACAAAAGAAATTCATGACTAGTTGGCAAGACAGGATTTGAGAAACAGAGGGAAAAGGGACTGCAGATGATAACAGACACAACAGAAAAGAATGTTGGTGAAATCTGGCCTTGATCAGTTTGGCACCCATGTGTGTGCCTAACTGAGAATGTTTTAACTTTAAAGAGAAGTTTTTATTTTAAAACTCTTCTCTACCCACCAATGTTTCTTTCAGATCCTGGAGCTTGTTTCCTCCTTACGGCTTTGCTTTAACTTGCTTTGACTTTCTGAAAAGACCTTCTTGTAATAGTTCTGCAGGTCTCTATGATCCTGGGCCATAGAGGAGCAGTTTCTGCTTCTCCAACCACTTACTGTTACTACCACATACCTCCAACATTTCACAGATGAAAAGCAGGATATGTGTGGCCAAGAAACATCAAGAGTGTGGTTAAGAAGGCAAAAGTTATTGATCAGGAACAACATACAAACCAAGAGAGGCTGCTTTGCTGGAGCCTATTGGGAAGGGCAAGATTGCTTCCCCTCTTCTCCTTTCACCTCTGCTGGGCTAAGTGAATGCAAACTACGTTTACACATTGAACTCATTTTGCAGTAACTGAAGTAGGCTGAGGAGAAAGAGTGAAAGCGGGAAGAGGAAAGAGAAACTGGGACATGTTAAAAGTGGCTGAAGAGTGCAAAAACAGAGGATTGATCTGGATTGTGTACTGTTTTCAGTGTAAAAAAAAATAAAGATGTTTAGAGTGCTTTAAAAGGTGCATTAAAAATGGTTTCCAAGTCCTGACATAAAGTTATACTATGTGAAAATCACTCACCTTATGGATTGTTCCTATAACCCCAAGAGTTTCCAGTCCTTGCAGTGTTAATGTGGAAACTCTACAAGTAACTGGATGGTCTACATTGCTCCAGTCACACCTTGATTTGAAGAAAGGCAGAAGCTGCTGAAAGCTTCTTTTTTTTTTTTAAATAGACTTCATATAAAAACATTTCCAGCAGTTTTTGTTTGATGGACATCAAGAATACTTGAAATTCCTTCCCCTTTCTCATAAATTAAGGAGATGATACTTTTCTTTCCCAGTTGTCATGGAAATTATATTATAAAAGCAATTATCATTTCCTGACATCCAGTATTCTTGTTATGCACAATTTTTATGCTTGATTCCAAAAGCATAAAAGATTTTTGTTTGTTTGTTCCAGAAGAATTGTAATTGAAGCTAGGCAATAATCCTTGATTGTTTAAATTACAGTGCATCCAGTCTTGCAAACTTTGTTCCAGGTGAAAACCTTGTTTTCACAACTTCTAAGAAAAAACACATTTGATGTAAGTGACATTAGAAGATGCATATTAAAAACTTTCATTTCCTACTTAATCTTCTGTTTCATCATTACATCAACTTTACTACCCTTTCAGTAACATCTTCCTTTATCAAATAAGCTGCTAAAATTTAAGTTGATGTTATTGCTGCCCAGCTAATGCATAACAAAAATACATCTCTTTTCATCAATGTTAAAAAATTATTTCAGACTGTGATCCCACACTCAAAAGAAACTCCCACTGAGTTCAATAAGGCTTATCCTGGGCAAGTGTGAAGGGAATTGCCAGCTCAATTAAAAGCAGAAGATTCAAACGTTATAAAAAAAAGATCATAATTTTTAAAGGATAAAAAATACAACCTCACCACAAACCTTTTCTGTTATATAGATTTTCAACAAAAGGCCTGCCTGAATAAGAAGGTCATAACCTACTGGCTAAAGGAGACAGGGGGCCAACCAATCCTTCTGCAGGAGAGAATTTCAGAATCTAGGAGCAGCCACTGAGAAGGCTCTCTCCCAGGTCCTCACCAAACATGCCTGTGGTGGCAGTGGAACCACCAGAAAGCCTCCCTTTGAAGATCTTAAAACTCTTTCAAGCTCATATGGGGAGATGGTTCTTCAACACTTCAGATAGCATTGACCAAGTCATATAGAGCTTTAAATGTCATAACTTAAATAGCTTACCTCAAGATAAATCTAGTTGGCTGCTTTCTTCATAATTTAGTAATTAACCTGCCAGAAATTGTTAGTGATATAAAACATGTTGCCTTAAATGCCTCATTTGTAAAAGGAGCAGGAGTGTTCTTTTAATTAATAGTGTACTTATATTTGAAATTGAGACAAATCAAGGAAAGACTTTTAAGCCTTTTGTTCAATGATCTCAACCAAAACATTTGATTTCACATTGCAAATAGCAATAGAGGGGGAACTCCCATCATGGGAAGTCTTAAAATTCCCCTCACTCTTCATTGTAGATGAGATAAAAACTGGGAATCCCCATGATTAAAGTAAATTTTTAAAAAGCCATGACATTGCTACAAGCAGTATATTTAAAATAATTTGTAATCAGTAACCTTGAACATATTCTCAGAAATATCTTCTTTGAACAGCTTTTTTTAAAAAAACTGTGAAATACTAGTTTGTTTAAGCTACTTTTCATACTTGGTGGGGTACATGCTTTCTGATCCTTGCTATATATTTGCCTTTGTTATTTATTGCAAAAAAGACAACACAGGTTTGCAAATGTCTACTCAGATATTCTATTGAATTCAGTGGTGCTTACTCCAAGGCATCTGGTATAAGATTGCTGCCATAATTAGAAATATCCAACATTTGAGGTTTTAAATCATTCTTGTAATAAATCAGAGAGACTCCCAGTGCTAACTTTCAAGAGTTCTTTCTTACTCTGTAGGCTAATAATGGAAGGAATTAATTATAATTATTCATTCCCAGGTTGAAAAACAGGTTTCCCAACAGTTGGGAGACCCCTTTGGAGAGAATAATAAACCAACTAGAACTTTTGTAATTTTCTCCTGGTATTCAAACATTCTGAAGTATTGCAAAGGAATTATTCAACAGAGAGAGAAAAAAGATGGTTTTTGTGTTGGGGGGGGAACCTCCATGCTTTCTGTACAATAAAAGGGTTTCCAGTACTGAAAATACTGTTTTGCACAAATAAGCTATGTGTTTTTCTCCACATAATAATTCCTCCACATAAGTTTGTCCGGTTGGATCCAGGATGGAGCTTCTGTAACTTTAATCCTTAACAGATCTTGGAGCAGAATGAAGTACCATAAGACTCTTGTCAAGTGAGATGAAGATGCTTGTCCCTCCTCAACTTCTGAACTCCAACTTTCAGCCATAGCTGTTTCCTCCCAACATGGCTATCACTTCACTAATTTTCTGGCAACAAGAACAGAGCTGGATGCTCCTCTGCATACTCGCCCACTCTCCATCATGGAGGCAATAGCCAAGTTGGGAGGAAGAAGCTGCAGCTTAAAACTAGGCTTTGGAAGATGTAGAAGGACAAGTACTTTTGTCCCACTTGATGAAGTTTAACAATACATGCTTCTGCTCCAAGATCTGTTTGTGCTATTCAATTCAATACCAACCCATCTTCTTCTCTCCTTTCCCTATTACCAATTGTTTTCCTAACATGGAGAGCTTGGAGAAGAAAAATGTCGGGTTCTGTACCAAAAGGCTGTATGGGTCATTGTACCTTAATTACTACTGAGGATTAGGTTCAGATTCAATGTGCTTTAGATGAGCCCTGCTTCAATCATTTCCTAAATATCCCTGATAAAGTCTCATTTGGTTCAAGGTTCAGACAAATTTAAAACAATCCTCTCAATAAAAATGTTCTTATTTCTTATTGTCTGGTCATTTGGATTAGCTCTTTGATTAGGTAAACAAATCAGAAACTGAAGCAATTTGGGGCCCTGTTAGGTAAGGATTTATAGTTGTCAAAGATTCTCCAGAGCAGGAAGAGGTGCCATAAAGGTCTGTCAAGCAGGACAAAGGTACATGTCCTCACTTACTTTCTAAACACAAGCTTTCATATGCCAACTTTCCCCTCCCAATATGGTTTTTCCTGCACTGGTGGAGAGTGTGGAACTGATTGTTATGCACCCTGTGACAAGAACAGAGCTGAGCACTCCTCCAGGCCATGTACTGCTACTCTCCCCAGTGAGGCAATCGCTATGTTGCCCCTGAAAGTTGGGATTTGGAAGGGGAAGAAGGACAGGTAGCTTCACCCCATTTGAGGGAGCCTTATGGTACCTACTCTTGCATCAAGATCCATTAGGGATTAAAGTTTCAGAAATAATGTCCTGGATCTAATCTGGCAACTCTATCTGTCCAATACTTTGGGATGTTCAAATATAGGAGAACATTGTGGAGTAACATTCACTTTCTCCAGCAACAGGGAAAAAACCACCATTATTATTTCTCTTCACATGTTAGGATGAAATAGTCAAGAATTTATATCCCCGACATAGCCACTAGATTTTTTTAACTGATATCTTAACCAAATTTTCCTTCAATATTTCTTTTCCCCTCAATCTTATGTCCAGATTTCCTCAACCCATTTCAGCAGTCTCTTGCAAACCATTATAACAGTCAAGTGCAGAAATGGCCGTTAGGTTAGGTTTATAGGTTAACTTCAGTTAGTTCTTTACATTGCTTTATATTTTATTCTGCGCAGCTTTCCTTAACAGTGTTCCCAACATACGTATATAGTATTGACTTCCAGAAAGCTTTATGCTTGTCGTATGGATACAGCCTAAAAATCTCTACAGGATAGATATTCATGTTGTTATTAATTGGTTAATTTTGTATATAAAGTGATAGCTGAGGAACATTAGCTGCTGTTGATGTAAGAATCCAAGGAGTTACTGATCAGCTTTTCTCACAGAATTGCAAGAAGCAATGGAGGGGGGCTTGTTTTTGGTCATAAGTAAGTATTAACTCTTACAGTATACTCTACTGAAAGTCTATGTTCCTCATTGTCGGTGGTGTGATGATGTGTTTGGGGATCATAATGGTACAGAAGAACCAGCTTGAGCTTCATTTGCTGATGTGGCATCTTGACACTGAGCTTTTCAAAACGTTTGTTTCTTTATTAGGTCAAGCATTTCTACTCCACCATGCCATAAACATTTTAAAGAAGGAACACACTGGTTACCTTTTGTCTTTCACAACATATTTGCATTAAACTGTGCAACTCTTCTGCATGCCCTTCAACTATCCTGATTTGGCAGGGACAGTCTCAGTTAAATCTCTGTCACCCTATTTTTTTTATATTGCTTTTAAAATGTTCTGGTTTATCTATCTTCTTCCCACTTTCCTCCTTCAGCTTACTTCAATTGTTATAAATTGAGTTCAAAGTGCAAAAGTAGTCTGCACTTAGTTAACTAAGCAGGGGTAGAAAGGTGTAGAATCTTGCCCTTCGCCATAGATCCAAGCAAAAACAAACTGCTTGAGCTTCTCCTAGCTCGTGCATGCTTCCTCATTAGTAACTTTTGCCATCTTGATCACACTCTGATGTTGCTTGGGCATGTGTGGTTTTCATCTATGAAATATTGGAGGCTGTATACTCTGTAAGATTTATGTATGCAAAAGTGCAAAATGTATTTGTGATTTCATATGCATTTCACCTCTTTTGCTGGAAGCAAAAACAGTTTTCTCTCACATCTTTGCAAATAAGCCAAGACAAATTCCCTCAGGAATCACTTTTCAGAGCTTAACTTAACAAATTGTTAGGTTACGTTTGACAGCAAATATCTAAACAAGGCCTCAATTGATTTAAGTAAATTGAACAGACCGTCCAGGCTAGACATACTTTATTATGCACAGTTTTGCCACCTAGTTTCCCAGGGCAAAGGTTTTCTCTATTATAGGTGTACTAATTTTTTAAATTCCTATTACTATCAGTCATATATGTGCTTAGATATAAACTCTATTTGCTGAGGCAATCTGTTTTGCTGGGTTAATGAAAATTTCATTTAGTCCATGTGCTTAAGTCATTTCTAGTAAGTGGGGAGAAAACATCAACAGTGAGACTGCCTTTAATAAACATGCGGGAGTATAGAATCAGTGCTGTCTGCTCAAGAATGGAAAGAGAGTCTTGTTCTTTACATTAAATTGCTTTTAGAAGTGCTTTTGTTACATTCGAAGAGCTGATTCACGCTATCAAATTGTTCTGTGCAATAACACATTCAAATATAAGACCATATGGGGAGGGGCTAAAAGTGAATCAGATAATACACATAAGAAAATGGCAGCCATCTCTGTCCTCCTAACTGCTGGGAAACAGCAATTGGCAATCTCAGAAATTACTGTTGTCTCCCCACCCATAGTAACATGTTATTGATAACATTCTCACTAATGTTACAGATAACACTGTTGTTTAATGACATTACTTTCAGGCTCTGCCTGAATCTAATGACAATGTTATAAACATTCAGCCCTTTTATGTTGTTAATTAATTGAAGTACTAGTTTATATATTAATTAAATTACTGTATGGCTGTTTGTTTGTTTTCTTCATTTGCATGTACCATATATCCCTTGTCAACTTGCCAGAGCTCACAGAATCACACACAACAAATATCCAGATGCAAAACGAATACATCAGGCTGAAATGTGCTGGGGTCCTCAACAGGTCTCAGTGTTGCTGTAATCATTCTTAAGTTGAACCTACTCCTCTTGTGGCATAGAATAGCCATGTGCCAGAGGAGGTTCTGAAGCTGTACAGTGAGTCAAGGAGGCTTTGCGCAGGGGGGAAAAAGCAATCTCTGCAACACCCAAGAAAGGACCTACACAGACATAAGGGAAACGTACACATACGTATGCTACTAATAGGATGCTAGCCAAGATGCATCAGCAGCAAAGTCCCTTCTGTTGTCTACGAGTAGTTTCAAAAGGTCTTGTCATGCCATTACCCTTCTGACTCACTGAATTTTACTTGGGCTTCACATAATACCATACTCAGTTCATAATCTTCCTTTCTTTTTTCTTTTTCTTCCATTAAGAAGAAAAGGACAGAACAGCTGCACGGTTGCTTTTAATTACTAACTAGCATAGTTACCTGGCATTGTTTTGGGTTTTTATTTTCCTCTTAAGAACTCACCAAACTGTCTTCTCCATTTCCTGTAACTTTGCTCCATATCTCCCAATGCAATCTATATTCAGAGTTATTTACATACACAGCCTGGGTTCCTGAGGAACTACACTGTCCTCCTTCTTGCTGCTAGGCCTCATGTCCATAGCAACTGGTCTATTCCAGTACTAGTAACTTTTCTCCATAGTCCCCAATCCAATCTGTATTGTCTGGTGATGTTGATGTGTGGTGGGTCAGCCTAGATGACCTCTAGGTATGAGGGAAAAACAGTTATTTCTCTCTGAGTTTGTAAAGAACTGTGGGAATACAATGGAACCTTGTATAATGGAGTGTTATCGTTTTGGCTCGGCTCACTAGCTTTTGGCTTCACTACAGAAGATTTGCAACATATGTAGACACTGGTGGGAACCTACGTACAACAGATCTGTTTTCTTTCTTGTTCTGTTTCCTTTTCTTGAGCGTGTGATGATTGTACTGGAAAATGTATAAATCGCTGTGAATATGAAGAGGCGGGGCTCAGACTTTTGGGAACGATCCCACTGAGATATTGTGCTGGCTACAATAAAATGATTTTCCTTAATCCATGGGTCTCTGTCTCTGATCTATAACAGATGTACTGGCTTTTTTTTTCTTTCGGTTGAATTTGTGCAATGGCTTTACGTTTTTCTGGAAGCATTTTTTGTTTTGAATTTCAACTTTAAGATTCCTCACATACAGAACCCATACTATCTGCTGTGTGAGGCAAGAAGACCTTATAATTATGGCCATTTCTGCACTGCACTCTTATAGTGCTATTATTCCACTTTCAACTTCCTGCAGAATTCTGGGGTTTGTAGTTTACTGAGGCCAAAGAGCTCTCTGACTGAGAATTCTTAAATGTCCCTCCTTAAACTACAAATCCCAGGATTCCATAGGATGTTGAAAGTGGAATAATAGCACTATGACAGTGTAGTGTGGAAATGGGCTATGTTGTGTATGTCGCTTTAATTTTTCTCACGTATGCTTCTCAAAAGTTTTCTGGCATCCTTACTGTTGGTAGGCCCCATCTCCATAGCAACCGGCCTGAGGCCCAGGAGCTCTCCGGCTGAGAATTCTAAAATCCCCTCCCTAAACTGCCAATCCCAAGATTCCTTGGAATCTTCACAGCCAGCCAATCATATGAGGTCTTCTCATCTCACTCAGCCAATCATATGCTGACGCAGACAAACAGACAAATGTGCAGACAAACATTGACTTTTATATAGTAGATGTGAGGAGCCCTCATTTGGAAATGTCCCAAGATAGGGTGGGCAACTGCTCCGGGGACAGGACCTAGGTTTTAGATTGGCCAGGTGCTCAAAGGCCTTTTTTTCTGTTTAAATTACGTAAATTAGCTATACAAGTCTACAGTAGATTAAAAATTAATTGAAATTAATTAAAATTATTTTTCATTTAATATTGTTTAAAAACCCATACATGCATTACTAAATTTGTATGCCTATATAATAAATATTAAATGTACTTAAATACATCCTAATTAATGTATTATTGACTACACTACAGGGAAGTAAAAGGAGCCGGATTCTTTACAATATTCGTTATGATATTGATTATCCCATTAACTGTTACATAACTGTTATCCCATTTAATTGTTACATAAAGCAGTCTGCTGCTGAACTTTGGCAGCAAGTGGCAGTCTTGCTTTTACTTTAGAAAAACGTTCTAGAGAGTATCATGGACATTGAAAAAACTTTTTAAAAAAGCCTTAGGGGTTGCTGGGACCCGTGGGCCATTCGTCACCCATTCTCTCCCCAATATGATATTATTAACCTATCCAATAGGTTAATAATTTGCAACTAACATAAATCAAGGTTGTTTTCAATGAGAAGGTAGTGCTTAACTTTAGTCATTGTTATTAATTATACTGTCACACAGAGACGTATGAAGTGCAGCCTTGGAGGTTCATGTGGCTCTCAGTGTAGTCGAGCACAGTTGCATCCACCAACACTCCCCTCATTTATTATTATTATTATTATTATTATTATTATTATTATTATTTATTATTGCTATTGCTATTGCTATTACTATTATTACTATTCATTGGCCATGTAAGGACATGGCAGCAATATCATAGTGTCTTCCTGAGCCCTTCCCTTCTGATAGATCTATAGCAGTAGTTCTGGAAAGCGACGCAAAGATAAGCAGAAAGTTAAGATAACAGTCAAGTTCAATAGCTACATGTGTTTTTTTTCAAAGGTAGCACTGATCTTAATACTAACGTCTTGAAAACATTGGTTATGTTGTCTTATTCAGTATCTCTCCCACTTACTAAATTTCATCATCAATCTTTTTTCTGTGATGATAATAAAATAGCTGTTGGTTTATTTATTCTGGGCAACATCTTGCAGCAGATTGCTAACTCTGCTTGTCCAAGATGGAGTTCCACAACTGTACATTCAATAATTCATGCAACAATTGAATGCATACTTTTTCTTTGGCTTTGCTTTGTTCTGTTTTCTCAATAATCATCTTGAACAAATTGTGTGGCTGCGCATCTGAACTACTGTAATATATTTTCCCCAGATGCAAACTGAGTGAAAGAAAGCCTTCAAAAGCAATATGTTTCCAGGTTGAAGACAAAGTCTCAAGAAGTAAAAATTGCCTGGCAGTCACAGAGTGTGAAATTGTCAAGATCATAACTCAGCTAAATCAAATCTAATATTCACCATAATGCTCAGAAAGCACACATTGGGCACTTTCCCCCCATTGATGCTAATGCTTCTTTGATCCCAGTTGGAGTAAAAGGAAATAATAAATTACAGCACTTCAAAAATATCATAGTGTCATGAAATCTATTACTTCTTTCAGTACTGCATCAGAATATGATCCTTATGATTCTTGTGAACCTAAGAATCCAAAATTTGCAACTTTCTTCATCAAATGAAATAAGCTAATCAGGAGCTACCAAAGCAGCAATACATTTGAATTCTTCTGTGCTCAGTTCCAGATTCCTGAATGCATACCACCCTTACTAAATACCTCTACTTATGACTGAGCAGATTAGTTGTAATTTGTAAGCACGCTTTGTTTCACCATGTCCTGCAACATTCTAATTTCCCCAGCTAACTTCACACAACCTTTCCATTCCATGGAATCTAGCCAGTGATAAACCCTCATGATCCATAACTTTAAGCCTGCATATTGCTCCTAGAATTTTTCTTGCTGTCAAGGTTTAAAAAATCCTGCTGTGCCATGTGGCAGAGAATCAGAAATATGTCTTGTCCACATTTATTTACTCCAGAGTTAGGAAAGAATTTTAGAATTATTCTAAAAGTAGTTTAGCAGGAATGATCACCATCTTCTTCATCACCATCATGTTCCACTTATTGAGAAGAAGTTGCATGAGCCTAATGCTCTCCTTTTCCATTGTCATTAGCTAATAAAACTGCATGTGAAATTAAAACAAACCTCATCAAAGAAAAATATATAGGCTAAGATCCTATCTAATGCTGGGACAGCATAAAGCTTGGCCAGTGTACTTCTGTAGATATCTGGGGGAGTGACAGCTGCCAGTTGGGTGATGGCATGACAAAACTCTCTACAGCACACCCCACACTTTGATCAATCACTGGATATTTGGCTTGGGTGGGGCAGTCTACCCAGCACTGTACAGCAGCTATTGCATAGCCCAGGGAAATCTGTTGTACAAGGAGGTACTTATGCTAGTGTAATTCCTGGTTATATTAGAATATGTCATCAATAGGGTTCCAGATACTATTTTCTATATATGAGTAAAAAACAACAAAAATCAGAAGAAATTCATCACGGATGTGATTGCTCTTACATATTTAGAAAATTAGAAATGAATCTATAGATGGAAGTGATCTTCTGTTTGTGAATCTTAAATCACATTTTCAACCAACTTTTCTATGATTCACACAGGAACAAAATTAAGGTTTAAGTATGCTTCCCTTGCAGAAAAAAAAGGAAATACAGTCTCAATGTCCCAAGCATTTCAACAGTTTCACAACAGAAACAATTTTACATATAAAACAAAGAGGACATGGGGGAATATTCCTCAATCAAATAAATCTACTGTTTGACAAATGTACTTTTCTTTAAGTATTTCGAGATAATTGCTGTAGTCTGCAAAATGCTGCCAAAGTGATTATCAGATACAAAACTTGTGAGTATATGAACTTGTGAGTTATGACTCCTATTATTGTCTTATTGCTATGCCATTACCAGTTAGAGAAAGCTGCAAACTTCCAACACAGTAACATTTACTATTAGCCACTCAAACCTTCAAAGCAATCTTAACATTTTTGGCAGTGGATCTTATCCTTCTTTTTTAAAAAAACTAAGGGCATTTACACAGTATTCATGTATTGGTTTCAATAAAGCTCTATGAAGGGGTATTTAAGACATCACATGACTACTGCAGTCAACTTTATAAGAATTTACTTGAAGTTAAGAGGATGATAATAGAGTTTGCTTGAACTGATCATCTTGGAAAATAGCAAAGTAAGGATTTGCTCCTAAATATAATTTTTGCTTTCCACAAACAAACAAAACCTAGGAGACTGATGGGTGGACTAAAATAAAATAAAACAAGTATAGCTCAGTGGTCTCTCTTGGGTAATGCTCTTTTTTGTCACAGCAATTTTTGTATGTGAGGTTTAGAAGGATACTTATGACACAGAGAAATCCAATAGATATTTCCCCACTCACAAGTTTCAGGTACATGGCTTAAAACTCCCGAGGTTGATGTCAGCTTCAAGATGCACTGGATTCCTTGCATTTTAAAGTGTTTTTGAAGATAACTGCAACTTTAGGAGTAAAATATTTTCAGGTTGTTTGATCATACATACAGATAGCCATTTCTGTGGAACAGCTGGTGGACTACCTGAAGATCTGCCGGTGCTGGGAATCCCTTTGTTGCAAAGAAGGGGGATATCCAGCCAGTAGACCCTTTTTTGCCTTGTTCAATACTTTCTTCACTCTTAAGCAAAGCATCAGTTAATCTACTTGTCTGTTTACAGGTCAACAATGCTGGATTCTAGTCTGTGAAAGCCTTTGGTAATATTTCCATATCTTTAGTAATATTAGACAGTGTATTGGATGTTATGATCACATCAACTCTAGAACAAGATTTATGTCTTTCTGGGGGGAGCATCTCCACACTTGTGAGCATCTCCACACTTCAATCTCCAAGTATCTAGCAATTCCAGATTAGCCATCAAATTTAGAAAAGATTTAGACAGCTTCTTTTCTCCCTGTTTCCTTATGTTCTCTGCTAATCTAGACCTTGTCCAATATTTTTTTAAAAAAAGAGGTTCCTTATTATCTGTAAGAGCATAAATGTCATGCCCTCCCTGAAGACCCTGACAGTAAGGAGGAGGGTTCTGAATCTGAGGCAGAAATTTGCCCAGAAGTTTGCCCAGAGGGAAAAAAACAGCCAGCAGCAGGGGCCTGAGCAGGGGAACAAGTATCAGAAGATGAAGCAACACAGACTCCTACCATGTTGGAAAGATGACATGAGAAGAAGGTTTCAGACATTCAGCTTGTTTATGTAACAAACAAACTTTAATGTGGGAACACCTGTGGCAACATCATTAGCCTATCGAAGGCAAAAGCTGGCCTGTCTCCTCAAGGTTGACAACTGATTTTCCCAGTTGTTGAAGCCTGTACTGTGTCTTCCTGAATCCTGACTCTCTTGGACCTCTGCTTGCCTGACTCCAATTCGGATTTGCCCTTGTGGATTTGTCTGCTTTGGGACTTTGAATTCCTGACCTGAACTTTGTTTGAACGACTCCCTCTCTCTGCCATGAATAAAGCTGTACTCTGCCAATCTGCTAGCTGGCTGCCTGGTCTGTCTGGGACACAACAATAAACACCAACAGTCTGAACTTTTTCCCTTGAATTTGTATTTCTACTGCATAGTGGCCATTTGAATCTTTTAAAAAAAAAAATTTTGGATTTAACTTTGAGTCCACATAGATCACTGTTCCTCTTTTCTCTTCTCAGCTGATGCATCAAATTCTTTCTCCAACTTAGAATTCTTCAAATATTTATCTTTTTTCCTAATATGACTTCCTTCTAAACAAATCAAATCTGTTTCTCCAAATTGTGAAAAAATAGTGAGAAATCTTCTTTCTTGTAGCAGGGGTGTTGACCCTTTTCATATTCCAAAATAGAAATTTCAGAGCCATTTTTAGACTTCATCATCATTAGATTCCATTTTCACCTAGGTCTGTACACTCTTGCACTTCTTCTCCATTGATTGCTCTCTTCTTTGGAACCTTGCTTAGAGGCTGTTTCCTCTTCTTCCCATTCTGGATTTCCTCTGTCCAAATGTTTTCCATATTTATTCAGGAATTCTTTTACCTTTGATATGATATTAAGATTAATTCTCCTCTGCCTATAACATAGAATAATTCCTTTGAGATTTTCCTATCATGAAGGAATCCCTTGTTGCTTCAATTTGTTGGTCAAAATGCACAAAATGCACACTATCTTTAATATCTTTAAAAATTATCACAGACTTTCCATCAATCTGCATCTTGTTCAAATAGATTTGTTGAAGAACTTTGTTACCCTGTTTTCTGGGAGTCCCGGGAGGGACACCCAAATAACCAAACACCAACACAAAGTTGGGAAAATTAGCTGGAGCACTCACTAAAGCTAGCGAGAGGCAGGGTAACTTAGCAGGGATCTTGCAACCCAGTGTCTATGGGGTCAGGTCAGTCAAGCAGTCAGACAGTTTTAAAATAGCAAAAATTATGTTTTTATTAAAAGACAAACAAACAGTACAGACACCACAATCACACAGCTAACGAAAGAATTGGAAATAAGGGAGACTTCTAGTGGAGGAAACGTGGCGACTGGTTGGGTACCTGCGGAGCTGCAGGAGCCGATTTGCCTGGAGAGGTCAGAATTCCCGGTTAAAACCCTTTTTGTAGAGGGAATAAAGATCCCCTGGTAAGAGGATCTCAGGGGCGATTCGAGGGGATCCGAGACCAGCAATTGAGAATTGGAGCGCGGAGAAGAGAGAGTAAGCTGTTCGTGAAGATTGGATTGCAGAACCGCCACTACCACTCCAGGAAGCCTTCGGGCTAAGCCATGAACCACCGTTACAAATAAGCAGTCCTGGAATACATCTGGACTTTTGTATCCTACTTAAGTTCACCATTGGGGTAAGTGGATCCTTGTTGTAGGGAAGAGACAGAAAGAGATCAGAGCGAAAGAGCGAAAGAGGACTGAAAGTGGATCGGGAAGGGCAAAGACTTGAAGGTAGAAGGAGAAGAGACGGAAGGACTGTGGACGGGAGTGTTTAAGAGTTTAAAGACAGAGAGAGAGACAGAGACAGTGAGAGAGGGTGACGGAAAGTTAGAGAACGAGTGTGGTCGGATGACAGAGAGGCTGGAGACGAAAGTGGACGGACGGAAGAAATCGAAAGATGGGCATTAGAGTGGCCGGTAGAAGTCAGTATTGAAAGGAATCGTGGAAATTGAAGTAGAGGAGGGTCCATGACTGAGCGCGGCAGAAGACGGTTCGGGAAGTGTGTTCACGGATAGAGAGAGGCACGGGAGGCTGCAGAAAGCGGGAGCCCTGAACACCCTGATTAGACTCTGAAAGTATCTGGAAAAGAGAAAGAAAGGAGATAGAAGATTGGTGGATGATAAAGGAGAAGCAGGAGAAGCAGTGGATGGTGGAAGTGAAGGTGGAAAAGTGGTGGGATAAGAAGGAAAACTGGGAAGAAGGCGTTTTGAAAGGGAGTGATAGCAGTGGGAGAAGAGACGGAAATTGTTGGAGGAAAGTGACAGAAAGTGACAGAAAGTGACAGAAAGTTGGTCATCAGAAGACTGAGAGTGTAAACACAAAAATATAGAAAGTAATATAAAGAAAGAGCTTGGAGTAATTCTGGCAAGATGATGGATAAAGGAAAGCTGCAGCAGGCGCACAAACCCAAATTCAGACAATGCTCCAAAGACGAACCTCTCTTGATCTGAAGATGCCAACCACCAAGACAAAGACAACATCTGCTGAAGGTCAAGGAGCGTATCAGAGTGGAGGAGTAGATATTGTAGAAGAACTAAAAAGATTAACTAAGACCTTCCAAAGTGAGATGAGAGAGGCAAGGATAGAAATGAAGCAAATGAGAGCTGAAATAAGGGCAGACATGAAAAAAGAAATGGAAATGTTTACAAATAAATTAGACAACATTACGATGGATTTGAAAAAAGTGAATGAGAAAGTCAAGGGATAGAAGAGAAGACAACGAAAGTGGAGGAGCAAGTAACGAAAGTGGAAGGAAGAACAGAAGATTTAGAGAGATCCACTTTATCAATGGATATTAAAAGTAGAAACAAATCAATTAAGGTAAGAGGTCTGCGAGAACAACCCCAGGAGGACTTATATGAGAGACTGATTAAACCATTGACCCAATATATTGAATGGATTCCAGAGCAACTTGATTTGGAAATAGATAAGATTTTCAGAGTGAATTCGATGGTTGCCAAAAGAAGAAATATTCCACGGGACATTGTCATTTATTTTCTTCGGGAAAGAGTTAAGGACCTGGTGTTACAATGAAGTTACACAAAAAAATTAGTGATAAATGGAAGTGAGATTAAAATTTTTAAAGACGTCCATCCAATTTTGTTGAAGCGACGAAGAGAATATGGATTCATAACTCAAGCATTAAGAAAACAGGAAATCCGGTATACATGGGAGAAGACAGAAGGAATCTCTTTCGTTTGGAAACAAAGAAAAGTAATATTGAATTTGATAACAAAAGCAAAGGAATTTTGGAGGAAACATAAGGAAGAATTGAATAAATTGGATGAGGACTTAATAGAACAAGAACAAGAGGAAGATAATACTAAAGATAATTCGATTCCCACTCAAAAAACGGAGAAAATGAAAATGAAAAGACAACAAAGAGAAGGGTCAAGAGAGAGACAAGAGCAAATAGATAAAAGTCAGAAGGAAGAAGTAGAGATCGAACAAGAGGAAGAATTTGAAGAAGAAGGAAAGACTGCGGAAGAAGAAACCTCCATAGATCCGGAATTAGAAGAAGAAGAAATAGAAGAAACAGAAGAAATTTAAGACTGAATAAGAATTTGCCAGGTTAGAATGAATTTAAAAATTTTAACCTGGAATGTACGAGGAATAAATTCCCCATATAAAAGAAAGTTCATATTTCATAAGCTAGAAAAGTTAAATATAGATATTGTCGCGATACAAGAAACCCATATTAAAAATAAGGATCTAAAATATCTTAGAAATCCAAAAATAGGTCAATCCTTTTCCGCATCAATTGATAAGAAGAAAAAAGGAGTAACCATATATGTTAATAATAAACAAGAAGCTAAACAACTCTTCTGTGATGACTTAGGGCATTATATTATAGTTGAAGTTTCCATAAAAAATTGTAAGTTTATGATAATTGGCGTATATGGTCCCTTAGAAAACAAAAGTAGATTCTATTCAAGATTATTAGAAAGGTTGTTAGAATTTGAGAGAGATAATTACAGGATTATTATGTTGGGAGATTGGAACGGAGTTTGAGACCCACTTTTAGATAGATCTAGTATCAAAAATAAAAAAGATTTAAAGAAGAAATGTCAAGGAAAACTCCCTAAATCCTTTTTTGATTTATTGGATCAACTATCATTGGTAGATGCATGGAGACAGGTAAACGGGGATAAAGAAGAGTATACCTATTTCTCCAAACAATTTAAGTCCTGGTCTAGGATAGACATGATTTTCCTCTCTTTGGAATTGATAAAGGATATAAGGAAGGTGGAGATAATGCCCAGAATATTTTCAGATCACTGTTCGGTTATAATATCCATCAACCAGGGGAGAGAAAGTTATAATTGGAGAATGAATGATAGTTTGTTAAAAAAACGAATTAATAGTGAGGAAGGCAAAAAGAGAGCTTAAAAACTGAAGAAAATCTGAATAAGGATCAATCGGAGCAAATAGTGTGGGAGACAAGTAAAGCGGTAATGAGGGGATTCTTTATAAACCAACAGGAGTGGATTACAAAAGGTAAGAAAGCGAAGGAAGCTAAGATACATGATTTGTTAAGATGTAAAGAATTAGAATTAAAGAAAAACCCTCAAAATGGTAAAATATCAAAAGAGTTGAAAATACTAAAGAAACAGTTGGAATTACTTATGACAAATGAAATAGAAAAGAAAATGAAATACGTGAAACAGAAACAATTTGAACATGCAAATAAGATAGGAAGATGGTTAGCGTACAGACTGAAAAAGGAAAGAAAAAGTCGATATATAACAGAGATAAGAGAGGATCAAAATAGTTTTTATCAGCAAGAAAAGATTAAAGATATCTTTGTTAAATATTTTGAAGAGTTGTTTGGAAAAAAGATACAATTAGAAAAATATGAAAGTAATTTGATAGAATTTTTAGGCAAGACTAGAATTACTAAAATTTTAGAAAGTCAAAGAGAGAGTTTGGATAACCCAATTACAGAGCAAGAAGTTAAAAGCGCAATTAAGAATCTGAAGCTTGAAAAAGCCCCAGGACCCGATGGTTTTTCCGCTTATTATTATAAAATATTTCAGGAGGAATTGACACTCTTATTGGTACAGGTTCTGAACTCAATTCATAATAAGGTATTTCCTAATACATGGAAAGAGTCAAATATAATATTGATACCCAAAGAAGGGAAAGATTTAACTGATAAAAGGAATTATAGACCAATTGCTTTATTGAATATTGATTATAAAAATTTTACATATATTTTAGCAGATAGGTTAAAGGGAGTATTAGGGAACTGGATTCACGATGATCAAAATGGATTCCTACCGGGAAGACATCTGAAGAACAATATAAGAGTTATTTAAGCACAATAGAATACTATCAGAATCAAAATCAAAAACAATTGGCTATAATCTTTTTAGATGCGGAAAAAGCGTTCGACAGTGTTAATTGGTCCTTCATTTTTGGGGTAATGGAAAAAATGGGGGTTGGAAATAGGTTTTTGGACTGGATAAAAGCCATTTATTGTGAACAAAAAGCTTGCATAATTATAAATGGGGAAAAAACAAAACAATTCAGTATACATAAGGGGACGAGACAGGGCTGCCACCTTTCATCTTTATTATTTATTACTTGTTTAGAGGCTCTGAATAATAATATTAGAGATGAAAAGATAATAAGGGGAGTTAAGATAAAAGAACATGAAATAAAAATTCAAACTTACGCAGATAATTTAGCCATAATATTGGAAGACCCTATGTGCAGTATTAGAAAATTGATGGAACTTCTACAACAATTTGGGGAATTGGCAGGATTTAGGGTTAATAAAGAGAAATCTTGGATAATAACTAAAAATATGACTTTAAAGCAAGAGAATGATTTGTCGGAGATTTCAGGATTTAAAATAACAAAGAAGATTAAATATTTGGGGATAACAATAACAAAAAATAATTCAGATCTATTTGATAATAATTATAAGAAATCATGGGGGGAAATCAGGAAAGAGATGAGGAGATGGAAAAATTTACAGTTATCTTTAATAGGGAAAATTTCGGCTATTAAAATGAATATACTTCCAAAAATGATTTTTTTATTTCAAAGCTTACCTATAATACATAATGATAAAGTGTTTAAAAAATGGGAGCAAGATCTAAGTGATTTTATTTGGAGAGGGAGGAAACCCAGAATAAAAATGAAATATTTAAAAGATATTAAGGAGAGAGGGGGCCTAGCTTTGCCAGATTTAAAAATATATTATGAGGCCTCAGTATTAAATTGGATTAAGGATTGGGTCAACTTGGACAATAGAAGATTGTTAAATTTAGAAGGATATAATTTATACTTCGGGTGGCACGCATACTTATGGTACAATAAACATAAAATTAACAGAGATTTTTTAGATCATTATGTGAGGAAATCACTCTTAAGAGTATGGTTAAAAGTAAGAAATAAAGTATATACAAGGATTCCTAGCTGGGTGTCACCACATGAAGCCTTTCATAGATTACAGAAGAATCAGGTTGGGGAATGGGTTACATATAAAGATATAATTAAAAGGGATGGAAGGAATGTAAGATTAAAGAGTAAAGAAGAAATGATTGAACAAGGATCACACTGGTTTCTCCATAGACAATTAGTTGAAAGATATAAAATAGATAGTAGGGAAAAGGGAATTTCATTAGAAGAGAATGAATTGGATAAAATATTAAAAAAGGAGGAAAAGGGCATAATAAGTAAGATGTATAAATTATTGATAAATCTGGAATATGAAAAAGAAGTTGTAAAAGAAAATATGATAAAATGGGCTAAAGATATAGGTCACCCAATAGCATTACAACAATGGGAAATGACCTGGAAATTAAATCATGAATATAGAAGAAGTTCAAATCTAAAGGAAAAAATTTTCAAAAATTTTTATAGGTGGTATTTAACTCCGGTGCAGATGTCTAAGATGAAGAAAGGGAAATCAACACGTAACTGTTGGAAATGTAATAAAATTGGGTCTTTCTTTCATTGTTGGTGGACATGTGACAAGGCAAAAAAATTTTGGACAATTGTGCATGAACAAATAATGAAATATTTAAAAATTAATTTTCCAAGGTTACCAGAAATATATTTGTTAAATATATTTGAAAAAAATAGATGTAAAAGTAAGGAGGAAAAATGCAGGTATTTTAAGTTACATGATTAGTGCTGCACGATTGGTGTATGCGAAAAGATGGAAGGACACAAACACAACAACAATGGAGGATTGGGTTAATAAGTTGTACGAAATGGTTGAAATGGATAAATTAACAAAATGTTTGGAAAATAAAAACAATAGTACATTTAAAAAAGAATGGGAAATTTTAGAGCCATTATGGAACGAATATTGGGGAAGCTTGGCAATATTAAGTCTGTATGATTAAGATAATATGAGAAAAAATCAACAGAACATAATAATATATAATAATATATTGACACAATATAATAATGGAATGATATTAATATATGACATTTGTTGGATGCAAATAATTGATGTATGTTGGATATTGGAGGTGAGGCAAAGCAGTATAGGTCTTGTTAGACATTAGGATGGTAAAGATTTAAGATGTACAGAAATGAAGTTTAGAGTATATGATAAATGGCTATAAAGATTAGAGTAAGATAAATTTAAATAGCTGGATAGAGGATATAACTTAGTAGATGCTTCCCAATGGTGTAAAAGTAAGAAGTCAAGAATGTATGGAATTGAATGTAAAGGTAGCAAGGGTGTAAGTATGGAAAAATTAGGTTTTTTTTCTTGTTTAGATTATGAGTCTGCTAGAATAAATTTTTATTTTTCTGTTAGTCAGTTAGTTAAATGTTTGTATAGTAAGTTAGTAGGTAATGTCAGATTGGATGTAACTGGTATGATTTGATCTGTGTGTAAATTTGTTTTTGTTTTTGTTTTTTTTGTCCTGTGTTTTCTTTTTTTTTTTCTTCATGTTTTGTTTTTAATGTTATTCAAATAAAATATATTTTAAATATTAAATTAAAAAAAAAGAAAGAAAGAATTGGAAATAAGGATTTTCAGGGGAAATGGGTGATATGACACCTTTCTCGTAGTCCTGAAGAAGCTTGAAGATGGTAGGGAAGAAAGTGTGATTCACTGAGGGGAGCTCGCCGGACAAAGCGGCAGCAAGGCGGGATGGAAGTCCAGAGCAATCCGAGGTGGTCTCAGAATTGGGGGGTTTATATAGGGTGAATTGTGACTGCAGGCCATGCCTTACTCAGTGAGAAAAATGCAAGTTTGGAGCAGGACAAAGCTTTGGAAAAGGTCAAGTTTAACATGATTGGCTTAGCGCAGAATCAACAATAGTGTAACCAGTATGCAAATGCACAGTACTTAGTCCGGCTTTGTAAGACTATCGGCTCAGAGCCGGGCGCCTTTGTTAGTGTCGAACTTAAGCAAAAGGGTGTTTGCAGGAGAGGTCCCTGAAGCAACGGAGTGGCTCTGTTCTGCCTGCCTAGGTGGAGAATGGAATGTCCAACAATTACTGGCTGTGCCTGTGTACATGCTTGACCAGAGGCCTCACAAACACTTGGAGCGGGGTGGCAGAGGAAGGCTGAATGGTTTTGATATCAAAAAGCGATATCGAGTGCTATCACCGGGTAGGCCTGGGCCAAAGTAACAACTTGGTCTCTTATTTGTCTTCTTACAAAATATGCAATCACATCTCTGCACAAGTGTCTTTGTCTGGCAGTCAATGAATCCAGGAGGTTCACTTTATTAAGTTCCCAACAAAAATCTTTTCTCTGAATTTCCAAAAAGTCAGCCAAAACTTCTGAACACTTAAGTAATTATTTTCATTTTGCACCTCTGGTATCCCTCTAATTCAGATCCATCTTTCCCTTTCCTTAAAATCAAATAAGATCACAGCATCTACATTTTGTTCATGATCCATAGATAATTTCTCCGGCTGTTCTTCCAATTTCTGCATTTTATCTTCCAAAACTTCTATCTTTTCATTTATTTGTTTCATCTCAATATTTGAGTTAAAGATCTTTAAGATTGTTTTTCAAATCCTCTTTAATTTCCTTCTTCATCTTATTAATATTCATAGTCACGTCTTCCTTGAGTTAATCCATGTCTTCTCTCATTTTTGTAATTTCTTCCAAAGTCATTTGACAAGAATTCCTATCTCTAGTTTGATCAGCTGTTGTTCTTCCTTGTAAAATTGTTGCTTGTGTCTGTTCCTAGTTGTTTCCATTCTGACAGCTGTCAAAATCCAATTTTAGCTTCCAGTTGTAGTTACTCCTCTTTACCACCAGATGTCAGTGCCATTCAGCCTCTGATTCTTTCTAGCATTTACTTCTATGTTTTTTTAATTTATTTATTTGTATCCCACCTCTCTATAAGGATCAAGGCAGTGAACAACTTACAAATAGCATGTATTTCGAAACATTTCTATACATGCCCCCAACAAGCTGGGTACTCATTTTACCGACCTGCGAAAGGATGGAAGGCTGAGTCAACCTTGGAGCCCAGCAGGATCGAACTCACAACCTTGTGGCTTGCAGTACTGGCATTTAACCACTGCGCCACCAGGGCTCCATGTTCTCTTCTGCTTTTTACTCAGAGTTCATTGGCAGTTGGTTTCCTATTGATTCCATGGTAATGACAGTGACCATGGATTTTTATTTTACAGTAAGATAAACAATTTTGATTCTCATGCTCTAGACTTGTTCAAAACTCTAAGTTACTTCAACTCTAAGTTACTTTTTAAAAGTACCTTTACATGACACAGTGTTTTTTAAATTATTTGCAATTTTCCCTTTTAACTCAGTCCAATCACAGTGGTCTCCAAAGTGAAATCATTATTTTAAAGGGGCAAGCAAAGGTGACATCATAACAGTCTTGCAGGAGTGTAGACAATGAAGTTAAGTACCCTCATCAGTTGTTGGGTTTCTTTATTCAATGTATCTTGCATAAGGAAGTTAAGAAAGTTAGTTGAGCACTGTTTCTTGTGTGAACCAGTGGTTGTGATGTGGCAGGGTTTCAATCTTCTGGTCCTCTCCAATCCTCATGCACTTCCAGAGACCCTTTCTATGGGTTTCTCATATATAGGTATATGGACATTGAGGGCAATCCTCTGAATCTCTCATATCCAGGGGATAGTTCTAGCTGGTTTCAAGCAGTGATGTCTTAAGTCTTTTACTCCAAGTCTCAAGTCAAGTCTCAAGTCTCTACCTTCAAGTCTCAAGTCCTTGAAGATACTTTCAAGTCAAATCTGGGAGTCAACTTTCTACTCCAAGCTATATTCCAGAATTTCTGGACAGAGCCAAATAAAGTCAGTTTTAACAATTTAAGCAGAGTTGGCCAAGCACACTTGCAATCTTTCCATCTGCAGATTCAGAAGTGAGGAATAGGATCCTTCTTACCACCACCCCCTCCTTGAAGCTGGAGGCTTTTGTGCCAATGGGCATAAAAGAGTCTGCAGCTTTGGAAACAGGGGAGAGGATCCTTCTTACTTCCCTTTTTCTGAAGATGCAGGATGTTTCAGAAGTAGGGAATAGTATCCTTCTTACTCCCCATTACTGAAGCTTCAAAAACTATAGAAGGAAGGATCCTTCCTCCTCAATCGCACTGCCTAACACGCTTGCTGTTCTCTGAGAAACATGTCCTATGCTTTGGGGACAAGTCTGGCCTTCTGCTCATAGGAAAAGTTTTAGAAGGCTCCTCCAATATGAAGTGGGGACAGCCTATTGAGCAGAACTTA